>LJJS01000777.1:0-76964 GCA_001447215.1 Diaporthe aspalathi
GGCGGAGTGATGATACTGGCGGAGTGATGGTAAACCACGTTATATATTTGGCTTTTTACCGGGTTAAATGCTTACTGTTATAAAGGTTTGCTTTTAAAAGCTTATAATCTTTATAGTCTTTTTAGAGATTCTAAGAGCTTTTATATATTCTTTTTAAAGGATATTTATAAATGTTTATTAGCTGTTAGAAAAAAAGACAGAGGTTTTGCAAGGGACTAAACCTTTTTATAGTTACAAGACCAGCTTAAATTTCGCCGTGTAACTTTTTGCTAAAGTTTTTAGTTTTTACATAGCTTAAAGCTGGTCTTAATTAGCCTTATTATAAAGCTATTGCTATTTTTTTAGCGATAGATAACCTTTTTTTTTATAACTTATTATTATCAGCATTATATTTATTATTAAACGCTAGGTTTTTAAGTGTTTATGACTGTATAAAGGGACCGCTTGCATTTTGGTTTTTTTTTTTAAAAAAAAAAGAGAGAGATGTGTCCGGATTAAAAACAAAACTAACAATTTAAAAATAAGTATAATCTTAATGGCAATAGATGGTGACAAGACAGAAAATTGATTACTTAGTCAAGATTCAATTGCACCCATAGAAGAATTTAATAGTGTAAGACGAAACTGGAAGAGCCAAAAGACCAGCGATGTGTTCACATGTACAATACAGTTCCTCAATAATGTTGAATAGGATTATGACGTCTTGCTCTTTAAGCGTATGTGAGTCATGATCGAATGCCAGCGAATACCTCTTGAGTGTGAGCCCAAACCTTCTTGTCAGTGCCTTGTTTTCTGAAGTCCTCGAGCACCTTCTCATTGTTGATGGAATCACCGTTCTCGTCAAGCAGGAAAATGCCACCCTTGGTCTTCTCGGCCTTCTGCATGCCGCCTTCGAGAGGAACCACACCGTCGTCGACGCTAAAGCGTGCGCTGGTGGCGGTGAACAGACCCCTCTGACCCGCCTCATTGATGTCCCTGGCGAAGAGTCTGACAACCGGCGCCACGAAGTAGCTGAGTAGCATGCCCCGGACGCCGCTGCTGATGCGGTAAAATAGTGGCGTGGCCACGAGCCCTGGAAACTGGTGGGCGAAGCTGATGCGGGGGTTCTCGGCGGCCATATGTTCCATCGACAGGGTCATCATGGTGGCACAGTGAGCCATGCTGTTAGGGACAGAAAAGCTCCCCGGCTTGTCCAGAGACAAGTCGTTCTCGTCGACCGGACGCTCTCTCCCGGCAGCGAGAATGTTCACGACGCGCGGGCTCCGGGACTCGTTGAGCAGAGGGAGCAGAGCCTGGGCAATCCGAGTGCGGGAGTAGTACCGCGTCGTCATACTAGCATCGAGTCCTTCGCTGGTGTCTAATTAAATTCATGAGTACGTGGAAATGTGAGGTCGAGACCTTGCCAGAGTTTGAAATTATTTACCTTGTCTCCCGTCCATCGAGAAGTAGCCTACGGTCATGAAAAGCAAATCCAGGGAAGACTCCTTCGACTTTACGATCTCGGCCACCTTGGCGGCATCTTTGATGAGAGAAACGTTCTTCTCGATGATTTCGTACTTGCCGCGAGGGTTCAGCTCGCGCAGCTCGTCTGCAATTGGAGCCGCCGCCGCCGCATTGCGGGCAACGAAATAGACGCGAGGTTCCGCAGCATGCAGCGCAAATTGCTTGAGGACCCCGAGACCAATACCGGATGTTGCGCCTACAAATAAAGCGACATGGGGCCCTTTCTTCACGCTCGCAAGGCGGTTGTTGGAACTGACCATAGACTGAAGGTCAACCATGTTCGCGTTTGTCGCAGAAATGAGTTTCTGCAGCTGCAATGACCGACTTACGAAGGAAATCACACCGCTTTCAAGAACGAGGTCCTGTCCTGGGGGCTTATTTAAGTGGTGGCTATTTAAGTGGCATGCCGGAGTAGTTCGCAACTCCGATCCTCCCATCTGCGGTACGTGGGGACTAGGTATCCTAGATAGGTGCCTAGGCAAGCTGTGGTTGCACTCGGCCGAACCAGGGTATAATGCTTTATCTGGTATCTCGTTGCGAGCTGTACTACCTGTCCCCGCTGCCCCCAAATAGTGGCTAGGTGGTTTGACATTTAGGTTTATGCTCCGAGGTTGGCCAGACGGCAGTCCGAGTTTGAGGCTTTCAGTCATGGCCGGGTATCAATAGAAATACCCGACAAGTTTTCGCATAGTAGCACTGAGCACGTCTGCCGGCATGAACACTCGCAATCGGGTCAATGATTACTGATGCCCGATTGGTTCTACCTGCTATCACAGAGAACCTTCTTCATGAGACGAACTCAGGTAGTTCGATCCTGACTGGAGTTCATTTGGTGGCGTAGGTCCAGTGTTCTCCGAAGATCTGTATTTGTTTATGTCTAGTAGGTACATCAACCTCGTTGAAAGCCCTCCACACTATCCAGAATTAAGCCGAACTCAATTTCCGGGCCCCTTTGTTCATTCTAGTTGGTGTAAGTGGCTGTCGGGCTTCGAGTTGATGCACATGACAAACGGGACAAAATAAATACAGGTTCTCGGGGCTGTGAATGGATCACTACATAAGCCACAGGGCAACCATCTAGTCTGAAGCTTTAATAGTTACAAAAGTTCTATCGCAATCTAGGCCAGTACCGCCATGGATCAAGTTCTTGCTGTCTTCGGAAACCACAAAGTCGCAGCTTTTGCGGTCTTGCTCGGTCTTGGACTGATCTTGGAGGCATGGCTACGTCGAGACCGCAGGCTTGATTCAATCCCTGGACCGCCTGCTTATCCCCTGATAGGGCTTGGCCTCTTCCTTCCATTCCACACCCCTTCATTGTTTTACGACTGGGCTCTCAGGTATGGAGACATCTTCAAGGTTCGGGTCGGTTGGTACAACCTGGTCTTCATAAACACGCCGCGGGCTGTGCAGGAGATCTTAGAGAAACAGGCCATCTCAACTTCCTCCAAAGCCCCTTCGCCAATGAGCCATGACATCGTCACTTCCGGGAAGCGCATGCCAACAATGCCTTATGGGCCCCATTGGCGTGCTCAACGGTCGGTGGTTCGCGTCATGACTTCCGTACCGATGACTGCAACCTTTCAACCGAGCCAGGAATACGAAGCGAAACAACTCCTGTTTGACCTGGCCACAAAGAATGAAAATCAGAGCAACTTCTACGAGCACATGCGCCGATATGCTTTCAGCATCATCATGACGAATACGTTTGGTGAGCGCGCCAAGACCTTAGACCACCCTGACGCTATAAACGCAATGAAAATTCAGGACATACTTCGAGACACCTCAAAACCAGGGGCATTTCTCGTCGACGATGTACCACCTCTTCAACGCCTACCTCGTTGGCTCCAACCCGGCCATAAGAAGGCGAGGAAAGCCGCTCAACAGGTCTTCGACATGAGGATGGCGCTCTGGCGGCGGCTGGAAAAGAAAGTCAAGGAGGGCACAGCTCCGCACTGCTATGCGCGAGAGATCATTGAAAAGAAGGAGTCGTGGTATGCTGCAGGACTAGACGATGAGGACTTGGCGTGGGTGGGCGGCGGGCTGGTTGAAGCTGGCTTTGGAACAACCGCCATGGCCCTGAACACCCTGACCCTCTACCTGGTGGCCAACCCGACGATACAAGACAAGGCCCACGCAGAACTGCTACAGGTTGTCGGCCCAGATCGTTTGCCCACGTTCCACGATATGAGTAACTTGCCTTATATCCGTGCCTGCGTCAAGGAGGTTCTACGGATCAACCCAATGCTCATTCCAGGCGTCCAACACTTCACAGATGCCGACGTCGTGTACCAAAACCACATAATTCCCAAAGGGACTATACTCGTCACGAACACGTCCTTCCTAAATTTCGATCCCACTCGCTACGAGAATCCTTTCGAGTTCAAGCCTGAACGCTTTCTCAACCATAAGCTGTATAGCTCTGAATACGCAGCCATGAGCGACCCTTACGCGCGCGACCACTTCATTTTCAGCGCTGGGAGGCGAACGTGCCCAGGTGCACGACTCGCCGAGAACTCGCTCGACATCGCTGTCGCTAGCATCCTTTGGGCTTTCAAAATTCAGCCGCCGTTGGTGAGGGGGGCTGAGGTACCAGTCGTTGCCGACAACAGCGCATTTCAACCTGGGCCATTCCACATTCCGAAGCCGTTCGCTGCAAGGTTTGTGCCACGAGACGACGTGAAGCTGAGTGTTATCAAGGAAGAATGGGCCACTGCGATGAGGGATGGGTATGAACTGAGAGGAATGACAGTTGATCTCGATGGTATGGTCAAGGACTGAGGTTGCGTTGCGTCTTCGTAGATGGTAAGTTATATCTTAACGCCTAACTACACTGGGGTCCATCGAGTCTCATGATCTTGGATGGGCTAGGACACTGTTAAGTTGACCAGAGTTAAAGTTGCGTTAAATGAAGCATAACACATGATTGTGAGAGCCACGGTGATTGTACCGTCACCAAGCAATCTGCTCCAATGAACATGATGGTATGCACCATTTTCTGGCCTTCCAAGCATCTCTACCTTTCGGTATGAATCTCAAGGCGCTTTGATCTTTGCAGAAATCAATACCAAAGGGTGCCATTGAAATGATGACTAGGTATATGCAGTGTGTCTTTAGGACACTTACACAACTTACTAGTAGATGTTATGTTTGCATTTTACCATCTCATTGCGACTATATGAGCAGTCTGAGAATTGTAAGGGAGCCACTTGGAATGAAGGAGTATAAAGCTGTGTTTCTTCTAACTTGAATTCGATTCCTATTCACTCAGGACTCAAAAAAGTCTAGAATTATAAAATTATGGCGCCTGGTGTAATAATTGTCTGATAGAATTCAGCCTTCTACTTAACACATACATCTCCAGGCAGCTATGTACTTAGGTATTGTTTGAACAATTAAACCATATTCTTAAACCGGGCACAGATCTTTCTTTTTTAAAAAAAGAAAAAGAAAATTTCAAATGTGAGTAGTCCCTTCACACAGTCGTAAACGCTTAAGGACCCAGCGTTTGATAATGAATATAATGCCGATAATAGTGTATAATAAGTGTGTGCGCCGACATAGTGAAGAAAGCTCCTCTCATCTACAGACTCCGCATTGCCGGACTCAAGGAAACTTAATCTGACCAGACATTTACATGTCTCAATTGGTGATTTACAATTACTTGCACTGTTTTGAAGCTTCGGAGCTTGTAAAGATCAGCAGATGACCATGGGGTCATATTCTGGGGTGAAGCTGACAGTCCAGCCACAGAATACGGAGGGCGTAGTCATCGTCACTGACGACGACCGTTCACAAAAATGACGACTATGACTAGTTAATGGTATATTGGCAAAGGAAGCGAGTTACTAAAGCGACTGTTGACGTGGCAGACATTTCGAGACCGAGTACGGCTTGAGCGCGTACTCGGCATGAGACCACTAGAGAATGAACATTGCTCGTTGCAGGCCGGCGGACCGGTCTCAAACAAGGTGGTGTGAGGTGCTGAACAGTCTGGGAAACAAACAAGCCGATAGGCCTGAAAAATGCTGCTGCCGGGTCACCTGGGGCATACGCACGGATTAAGACGACCCAAAAGGAGCGCCGCCAAGCCCGGGGCACTTGAACCCGGAGCCTGCTCAGCCCTGGAACTCAACCAAAGTATAACGCAGACCGGGGTTTGAGCAGCTCCCCAGGTCCGGCAGGACTCAACCCCCCCGATGTTCATTCACGTCATGTTGAACATGACACACCTTCGGGTTCTTTGGGAAAGCAACATCCAAACATACGGTAGTGGGGTTGGGACATGTCCTCGTAGATACGAGCCTCCGGATCGAGCGGTTCTGTGTATTGAAACCCACGTGATTTGCTATATAGACGGCTTTTCGCAGTGCTGATGCAAGTCTCTGGATAAATTCGTGTCACAAACTTTGACGCATTTTGACTCCAGCGTTCCGTTCTAGACACAGCTTCTCGAACTACTGAGTAGCCTGAACCACAATGGATCCGAGAAGAGTGAAGACATGGGGCCCACTTGAAGTCCCCCTCGACACATGGACTACGGATTATGATGAGCCGCGCAAACCTTCCGAGGCCTGGATGATGGATTATGAAGGACCACGCAGACCACTCGAGACATGGAAACTGAATGAGGAAGGCGGAGGCGGAGGCGGAAATCCAGAGATGTGGTCCAAAGACAAGGACGAAGCACGCGAGAGCCTCATCAAACCAAACAATGGCCCACAGTATGTCTCGGGGGTGAGGCTGATGCTGGTCATCTTTTCGGTCTCCGTTGTGTACTTCTTGAATATGCTCGACACTACCATCTTAGCCACGGTAAGACTATGTTATGCCGAGAATGGTCCACCTCGTTGGGGCACCTTGAGTCGTGATGCAGCTAACCACCATGAGGCAAGATAGGCAATCCCGTACATCACGGATGAATTTCATTCAGTCCTTGATATTGGCTGGTATGGCAGCGCCTACACTCTGGCAACGTATGTGAGACCACATTCCTATCAATGAAGGCCCCATGAATGATTTTCTGCTCAAGCTGTTAATTCCGTACATAGTGCCATTCTACAGCCCATGAGTGGGAAGTTTTATTTGCGCTTTCGAAACAAGGTAATAGCTTGCAGGGAGTCGTCCATGACCCTATCACAAAACAAATGACTAATCGGGAATTTAGTATGTCTTCGCGTGTTGCATTATGATATTCGAGGCCGGCTCCATTGTCTGCGCCGTCGCAAGCTCGTCGAGCATATTAATTGCCGGCAGAGTTATCTCCGGATTGGGGGGTGCAGGCCTCCTCAACGGGTGTCTGATAATTCTTGGTTCTTGTGTTCCACCTCATCGAACACCAGGTCAGTGATAGAGTCATTGAAAAAGAAAAATCTTTACCAATGCCTGGAGTCCAGAAAGCTGAGTTTCTATTCAGCTCTCATCGGTATTATCATGGGAAGTAAGTGGATCTGTCGACCCCATCGTTTTCTCCAGCTGCTGACACTCAAGTGATAAAGTTGGACAGCTGGGCCTTGCCTTTGGTCCGCTCATTGGTGGAGCTTTCACCCAATATGCTACTTGGCGCTGGTGTAAGCTATAGTCCACTCACAACTAGTCGTGCGTACGCCGAGATGACTCCATCTGACCTGGCCTGGCAGGCTTCTATCTCAACCTCATTCTAGGCATCCCAGTCGCCGCCATCATCTTAGTCATGCCAATTCCCGACCCAATGAAGAAACCAGCACTCTGTAACGCATTTAACAACGGCATCAAGGTTTTTGATGTACCCGGATTTGGGATTTTCACCGGTGCCATCGTTATGTTTTTCCTGGCCCTTCAGTTCGGCGGCAACCGTCTCGCGTGGGACAGCGCAGCGACAATCTGCCTCTTCTGGGCTTCCGGCTTCGTGTTTATCGCATGGTTGGTATGGGATTGGTTCGCCGGTGACGATGCCATGGTCCCTTATTCCATGATGAAGCAGCGTATTGTCTGGGTCAGCTGTGTGTGCATGGCCTTTCAGTCCATGCCCATGTACTCACTCACAGTCTATCTGCCGATATACTTCCAAGCCGTACTTGGACGGACAGCATTTGAGAGTGGTTACACTTTCTTGGGTACGGTCATACCAGTGCTGATCTTCGCGGTTGTGGCTGGCCGAGCAAGTAAGTACTCTAGACTCCTAACTAATTGAGTCTAGCGGTCTTGGGAAAACTGACATAATGTTTCCCAGTCCAGAGAACAGGTTTCTATACTCCTTTCCTGCTCGCAGGATCCGCAATCAGCGCTGCTGCATTGGGCCTGATGAGCCTATTGACGCCGGACAGCGATGCTTGCATGTATATCGGGTTCCAAGTCATCTATGGCATTGGTCGCGGCATCTCCATGTCAACCGTGAGTCTATTTCATGCGCCACTCTGGACTTATACTCCTGATATCTTCCCATTAACCAAACTCTGTGTCTTTATTTTTGAATAGCCATTCGTTGCTGTGCAGAATGCACTTCCTAAGAAGCTTATTCCCTCAGCAATGTCCATGCTCATGTTCTCGGGCAATTTCGCCGGCGCTGTCGCTGTAGTCATCTGTCAAACCGACTATACCAACAGCCTATCTGCGCTGATGCCCGTGTATGCGCCGGGCGTCAACACACAACTCGTGATTAGCGCTGGCGCTACTAAGGTCAGAGAAGTAGTGTCGCCGAGCCAGTTGCCTGGTGTGATGACGGCCTATGCAAAGAGTATTGGTAATCTTTGGTACTTAGACTGTGGACTTGCGGCCGTGGTTTTCGGCTTCGGATGGCTTCTTGGGTTTCGGGATATTAGGCAGAAGTTGGACGCAAGGAAAAGCCGCATTTGATTGAAGTGACACGAGACACAGGGTTTGAAATGAACGTGGTCTATCAAAAATGGGCATGGAGGCACGGAATGCCTATTATACTACGGTAATAGCTGTACTCAAGTCATGGCGCCCTCGATGCAACTGTACTAGCTACACTTTATGACTGTTTGTATATTCTCATGTTCCTAATAGTATAAGTAGGACAACATTAACATATGTTTATCCGGGGGGGGGGGGCAAAACAAACTAAGGCTGCAACCATTCACAGCTTGCGCGCTAATTGCGTCTTGCAAATAGTCTGTGGCAAAACTGATTTCACAATTAAACACCGCCGGTTACGTCGTTTGACCATAACTAGCGGCTGAGATCAACTTTGCTTTTTGCCGCACATATTTGGCTCTTGGGTGAACATGGCCCCAAATCAGATAATTTGAGGTGCAATCAGCCCCGTTGAGAAACTCAGCACCCGGAGAATAAAGCTGGTATTGGTTTGGTTACGATAGCGTTATCAGCGAAGGGGACAACCTTGGGACGTAAAGTTCAAAATTCCATCTGTCGGAGTTGGTGCTATCTACGATATTTTCAAGGCAGCATGCAAGCGGAAAAGCACCAAATCTCTTCTTGTGGTGTACATGGACCTGCCTTTATGCTAGCAGTATACGGTTTTCTTGTCAAAGCTGTACAGTTCTGCAGTCTGGATACACCGAAAGAAGGCCGGCAGTAATTCATGTTAAAAGGTATTTGCTTTTCGCATGTTCGTAGAAGACTATTAGCGTCCAGGCCTGGTAAGGTCCTACACGGCGAATGTCAAGGCAGAGTTCTGATGGATCCAGTTTTGTACTTCGTAAGCAGGCAAAGCCCTAGACTGTTTTGTCTTGTCAACACACGCATACTCGCTTCGCGAATAGTCAATTGAATAGGCTGTGTAGATGTTCCATTGATTGCTGCAAGGACGATCCAAAGCCTGCGCTTCTGGCATAAGAAAGTCGGTGCATGTCGTAAGCACGAGTTGCACGCTTCGAGGGTGTCTTCGTCTTGGCGTGACATCAGGCCACGTGCCGGGCTCGGAGAAAATAGCACAGGGTCAACGCGGTCGAGATATATCTGTATAATACCAGGAGGACTTGACACCCAAACCGTCCCTCAATTTCAGCACAGACCATGTGGAGTTCACACGGGCGTTCCTGTACGACGTCTGGCAGATAAATCATAGCCTACTGACGGGGACTCTGGATTATGAGAAATTAATTGTCGGGACGTACTCGTTATGAGAGCAAGGCGGATTTTGGGTTGGGAGGGGAGAGGGGGGCTTGGGTCATCCGGAACCTCTCCGTCCCTGACCTATGTCGTCTTCAGGCATGCGTGAAATGAGTTAGATAATGCACCGATCAACACGTCTCTGGCTTGATTGGCTGCAAGCACTGGCTGCTAACATTTTCTTAACATGGACTATTTCCCAAGATGTTAAGACAGTACATATATCAGCTCGGAAGCAAAGCGGGTATCAGGAGTGGCTCCCCGGGTGTCTGAATTCGTAGGAAGTGTCTTTAGAGCGCACTGCCCGTGGGCTGTCGCAGAAGCGCGCTTCTCTCTGAAGTGAGATACACACAACACCCGCCTTCATAGAGCAAGAGGTGCGGTGAGGTCCTTGCAGATCGCATCGCTGTTTCTGTTTTCGAAATTCCAGAGGGTCTCGGCTGTCGCATCAGAAGCCTGCCGTGGCAAGCATTTCCGGGATGCTGCCTATTCGAGCAGGGCTGAGCATGACACGGACATAGGGCGACAACCTTGGAAAGTTACCTGAGCGTCTGATCCGCGGACTTTGAGGAGAGGTCTTGCGGGTCCCGGAGTTCGTGGAGTCCCGGAGTTCGTGGAGTCCCGGAGTCGGCTGGCGCCTCGTTTTCGCCAGCGATAGGGCGTTGGCGGCTCAGCGGCGTGTGCTTCCATGGCTCGTCGATTATTCCGTCGTCTGTGGTAGAATGGGAGTTCAGTCCCTCGGGGACTGGCAGGAAGATTGTGCATGGAAAGGAGCAAGGATCATCACCCGAGGGACTAGTTAATCCCTCGGTGTTGTGGCTATGCACGGTGTTAGCGCAGTTCGTGGGATGTAGGGCTGGACGAAGATCCTCAGATCGATATGCACAGCATATGCTTCAGGAGTTTGATGCCAAGGAGCTAAAATCAAAGCTTATCCTGACGTTTACTGTAAGAGAACCAGGTGCATCTGCGGTGTTCTGTTTTATGATCGTGCATAGCATTTCAAGTTTGCCATCAAAGGCGCCTAACATCACATTGACTACTACCTGTAAGTGACCTTGTGGACCAAAGTTTTGTAGATCGTTTCCGAAAGGGGCAACAACTTGGGCAAAGTTGCGATGAAGGTCTGTCGGATTTCAAGACAGATTAGCGCTCAGGCCCTGTCTAGGTACTCAGGTATGCAGCTGGAATTTCCCGGGATGCAGTCCTACTAACGATTTCTGGGAATAGCAAGCGAAAGCGGCGGCTGTGCCTGGTTAAGCGAGACCGTCTGGCCTAATAAACTCACTGCAGCGTCACATTGAATTTGGCCGAAAGATATCGTCTGAGATCTAACCTGACCTTAGCTGACGATTTTGGCTTGATGGAGAAACAATTTTTTCTCCATGACCTATGCTTTCTCGCATCTTCGGGTTGCTTTGACATTCGATTCGGGCGTCTGAGCACTCGATCATGATCGTGGTTGCGAGTTGAGTTGATAACCGTACCACGAGAAGTGCCGTGGCTCAAGGATCCAGGTTTGCTGTGTTCTTTTTTTAGGCAAGCGTTCCTTGTATGTATTCCTTTTGGAAACCCGAGACTTCTATCGACTTGCACCCATGGAAGCTGCGAGCATGTGTGGCTAGCGAGGAGCCGAGGTTTTGAAATTAAACTTCTGTTGGGTCAAACATTAAGTACGCAGGATCCTCTTAAGTTGAGATTCGGCCGCGCTTCCCGTTTGATGTGGTGCTGCTAAAAAAACCATTGGATCTTTTGTGTACGACACCGCCCGTCTTGATATAACAAGCTCAATCTCCAATATGGCTCCCAATTTCACGCAGGAATCAACGAGGCAGCCGAAACTGCGATCTAGTTGTAATGCATGCGGTACGGTCAAGTTGAAGTGTGACCGCAAACATCCGCAATGTGGCCGCTGTGTTGCTCATGGCATCGATTGCGTTTACAGTATCTCCAGAAAACTTGGGAAACCACCGCGAGATACCATGCGCAAGCGCGGAGAGAGTTTGAGTGCTCGTACTGGCAACCCCCTCGCGAACAGCCTCAGCACCAACAACCTCAATGAATCACTCATGTCTTACAAGTGGGACCCATTGGACGAAAAGCATCGCAACAGCACCAGCACCAGCACCAGCACCAGCACCTGTACCAACCGCAATGACAAGGATGCCGACGGCAGCCATGACTATAACGACAACGACCACAATAGGAACAGGAACCATGGAAGTCACAGCAGCCATGACAGCAGCACAATATTCAATTTCGAGGGATTTCTCGATGACAGTATCACGTCCGCTGTACCTCTTTCAGAACTCCTCTCTCTGGACTTTGGATCTTCAGTCGGTGCAGAGCACCTGGACTGCAGTATACCGGCCAGCGTGCGGCCTCCCTTCACCATGATGGAAGATCAGCTGGACCTTGATTTGATCAGCAGCTCAACTGGACAGATATCTAAGGAGAGCAGCATGCCCTTTACAGGCGACCCAAACCATGATTGCTACCAAGAGGCCCACGAAATGCTGGGCTCTTTACTGTTCCCAGACTCCAGTTGGAATGGGCGGAGAGCAAGCCTCGACGAGCTTTCGCCTGGCACAGGAGCTTACTCTCTCTGCCGTGGGCTTCACGGATCAACAACTCTGGATCAATTGCTCCTCCTGAATGGCAAAGCCGTTGAGCGGCTCTCTTCCCTTTTGGCCTGCCCATGTGCTGGCTCACCTCACTTGATGATGCTCTATGCTTCGACCATTTCGGCTATCCTATCGCGTTACCAGAGTGCTGCTGGTAGTGCCTCATACACACACTGCCCTACTTGGGACCTGCTCGCCTTGCAGCGTGCATCCAGCCGTGCCGACGTCTCCAGCAATACGGTGCTCACGGGTGGGCCCATGGTGTCGCCAGCGAGGATTTCGATAGGAGCATTCAGCGTGGATGATCCCAAACTGCAGTCGGCCTTGAACATGCGCCTGCTTGCCAATGAGGTGATGAGAGTAGCCGGTCTGATTGACCAGATTGCATCTTACCACTCTGACGCTTCATATCTTGGCGGGATGTCTAGCAGTGACCAAATGGGTGGAATGTATCAGAGCTTTGCCACGTGGCTAAGAACAGAGTATACCAGAGTCACAGATGTCATCAGGAGTAAGCTAAGGGAGCTGGAAAGTACTTTTGACCAGAATTGTACCTACTTTGGCACTACCTTGGATGGATTTTAATGTCCTTCTCAGTCTGAAATTATTATGGAGATCCTATAATATTGAATACTCCCAACAGATCTTCGTGCAAAGGCCTGTGCAATGAAATGTTGACCTGAGACTGTGCCAACGCTGGCAAGCACTTCAGT
Source organism: Diaporthe aspalathi (assembly GCA_001447215.1). NCBI lineage: Eukaryota > Fungi > Ascomycota > Sordariomycetes > Diaporthales > Diaporthaceae > Diaporthe > Diaporthe aspalathi. The sequence continues at coordinate 12,911 of LJJS01000777.1, forward strand.
CGATACTAAGTAGACTTGACCATTCCATTGAAATGACATTGTATCCCTAACCAATGTCACCCTGCAGTTCTCGTGTATTTGTTGCTCAGTTCTGTTCTTAATCCGGGCACAACATCTTTTTCGTTTACAAAAAGATCATGTATTAGATTCTTCAGCCGAGCAATGTTTCCATGCTTTCTAGCGTATCCAAAGCAAAGCACATATCTTCAGAATTCGGATATTGTGCTGAAACCAGCCTAGCCCAGGTAAAGCAAGTCCGTCGTTCAGCAGTGCAGCGCGACACCACTCAAAAGTCGGCTGCTGACGTGTGGGAGCTGCAGGTTTCCTTGAATCGGAGCCCAAATTTGACTTCCAGGAAACTAACTGACCTTCTCGAATCCACAGAATCTCCGAGGAATACGACGGGATGTCCCTCTTACGAGCACGAGATTTGATGCCGGGCCACATAAGGCAAAAGCTCTTGACTTGATACACATCTCGATCGGTGACTCACTGATCGCCCGGAAGCCTGCCGCCTCTTCCTATTCTCCGCTGTTCGGAGAAGTCTCATTGTGTCTGCCGATATATTTACTCGGGCGCTCGGCCAAGTATCGTAAAACCGGTCCGAGGGATAACTCTCACTCCGTAAATCCGCGTAAGCCACTCCTCGCCCACAGCAGCACACACCCGGGCTTACCTAGGCCATGTTCATATCATAACACATGCCGTAGATATTTTCGAAGTGCTAACGATGTATATTATGAACATTCGTACCGAAGGGCGGTCCCCTGTGTCTAAACCGCTTGAAAGAAGGATGGGATAACTTTGGTGAACCTTGCGGAGCATATATTCCATTAGCGTACAACGGCCAGTCATCTGATGGAAGCTACCGTCCGATATAATCTTTGCTGTCCGATGAAGAGTCTGGTAGTAGTCTCGTAGTTTGGGAGTTGCGCGCGCTTCATAGATGATGGGCACCATCGCGAATCTTATCATCAGGTCTCCTCATTGCCTTTCACGACCTTCTGAACCCCTCAAAGTTATTCCATAGAATGGATGAATGGCTTGGTTTAAGGGTGTTGATAGATAGAACGTTATGGGTGGTGAATGATTTAATGGACCTGAACGGACATGGAGAGAAATAGTAACAGGATCATGTGGCACTACGACGATGTGTGGGCGTCCAACAAAGCAGAAATGGAGCCATCGACTCAGCTAACAGATGAGAGATTTACTTTCGGAACCCAGAAAATTGGCCCGTCGTGCAAGAGAAGGAGGCGAGTACGGAAATATTGAGCATTTCTGCCTTCCCTGGAGGCGGCGAATTATCAATGCCGCTGTCAATAGTCACGAAGAAGACTTCTTCGTGCTTTTCATAGCAACGGAATCCCGACCCTCAACGCGCGTTGTAACGGACCATCAAAAACCCCGAGACAAGACTTGTGTCTGAGCACTATCTAGTAAGATGCGATGTAGGTTTGGAATCAGGTCACGGTGAGTTCATTTATCCGGTGATATTTATGAGGAAGGCCCAATCGCTTCAGCGCGTTCCATAATTCGGATGACTTGTATTTAACCTGCTGTTTAACCTGCTTGGCACAGTGTGACCCACCTGAATGCGGTTGTGTTGCACAGACAAGTTTTGTTGAAGTTTAATATTATCCTATGTGCGGGAGGGCTTCAATGTTTTTCCTGGAATAGATTTGTTCCCATGTGTGTCTCGTAGCTCCAAATGCAATACTTTCCCCCCCCCCNCCCCACCCTTCAATTGCACCACAGCCTTCATGGATTTGGCAAGGAGTTGTTCGGCCACTGGAACGGTGTAACTTTGACCATGACCGGGGAGCCTGCGCTAGATCATCTGATAGCTATCAATGAACCGTGTTTGGGCTTCACCTGAAACAGACCAGGATTTACAATACTCCGGATCATTCACACATCAGTCAGAGGACAATGCCTAGTTAGAGATCAATTCTTGATCGCGTCATTCTATTCAACAAGAACCAAAGTTTCTAGCAGCCTGGCATTCCAATATGTATGAACTGCTACCAATGTATAGGCTATCTAGGGATATCGAACTAACTAACGTATTTCTCTATCTGCGCAGCCATCCTATTCGTCGGACAGGTTCGCAACAATGAATGTCGGAACTTCGAGATGATTGACTCCTCAATGCCATGAAGACTTTGTTGTTTTGCATCGCAGCCAATGTTATCGGTCTGCCTAGGGACACTACATATGTATGTTCGGTTTCTGTCCTTCCTTCGGTGTCAGTGCTACTGCCTCAGTGAGCCAGAGAATGCTTTCTACTCCCTTTTTTCTGCCTCAAAAACTCCGGAGAAATGCGCGCTCAGCAATGCACACATCCCCTGGGATAGAGCGGACTTTGAATAGCACAGGGCGAGAGTTGAACCCGTTGTAGAATCCAAGCGGACCTACATGGACCTCAACCTTATTCCCGTTGACTACTTCCTTAGCTTCCTTCAAGTCATGCGTCTAAGGCATGTAAGCGACAGGTGTAATCAAAGAGTCTTTTCCGACATGTTGACCCTGCGCGTTATCGCATCACGCCAGCATTGCGTTGGGCATTGGGAATGGGAGGTGGGCTAGGCGGGCAATTCCTTGAACGGATACTGACCTATGTAGATTCTCCTCCAAAATCCAAAATTAAATCAAGCTGAGGCCGGAACCTTGAGAAATCGCTCCGACTGTCAATGGCCTGGATCGGGTTACTATTCCTCGTCCATGGACATGGCCCAGTGTCTAGGGAAAGTAATTGCACGCTTTGGTATGTGATAGCCCAGGAAAGTGTGTCCGCCGTAACGGCATGTGGGCACACCCCAGGGAGTACCGGCCGCCATCGATGTACCTCTTCCACGAACCTTAAAAAGACAGTCAAGTACGGCATCTTCTCTTTGTCCTCGAAGCTGGGTAGGCTTCAATATCGTCTTGCAAGATCTTGCACTTCTCCGGGTGCAGAACAGTAGACACAGTGAACACCTGCAAAGTCACTGTGGCCGTATCCGCCCCGGCCTCGTAAGTGTTCCCAATCACGTAAAAGAGTTGCATGTCAGTAAGAGCCTTGTAAAAAAATAAATATTTTTTTTCGATTGTGACCCGGCCGGACGGCTTTTCTGGCGGCAATGATCCAAGAAAAAGGGTTCTCTCGTCGTTCCACAAAAAGTCGTCAACCTTTTCCCATGGCTTCACGAAGCTGGGCAGCCTGTTAAGCATTGGCATGAATCGACAATCTAGTATGCAAGGTGGTGCTGAGAGGTTACCATCTTTCTCCTGGGCCGTCGGCATCAGCACAAAATGGAATTACTTAAGTAGCTGAGCACAGGAGCGAGTAGTAAGGTATGATCTTAAGATTCTCAGTCTCTCAATTTGCCTTCCGGTACATTTTTTGACGAGAACAAACACTCGGTAGTTATACATGAGTGACAACTCGTTCTCGTTCTCAATAGGGGGGCCTACGATCGGATCCGGGAGCTACCTATGTGCTTACACGTTTCCCGTACTAGTAGGCCAGTGCTGAAGTCAAGATGGGTTGATAGCGATGAGACCGCTTGGAAAAGCCATCTCTGGTTGAAAATTTGACTCATCAAGTGTTCGCTCTCCAAGTCTTACAACTCGACGTAGCTATTTGACATGGGCGGCTTGAGGAACGCTCCCTGTAGCCGGCAGTGACCTCAACACTGCTCTTCCTATGGTGGAATACCGCCATGTATTAATCACTTGCCACGTGCAAAGTTCCTGGAAAGGCAAGCTCTGGAACACACCAAAGTAATCCCACAGAAAGAATGATACTCACAGTGAACTGTTGCCCTGGCTGCTACACCCCCTCATCATGACATGACCATCCTTGGCCGCGAGCTGTAAATGTTACTCCGCATCTCGAAAGGCTCGCGGGCGATATTCCACGTACCGAGGTAGATCACGGTGTTGCGGCCACAGACCATACCGAAAATAGGACCGTACTTTGCGCGTGGGTGCGCTGATAATGGTTCTTCGGCATCTCGCGGATGTCGCCAAGAATTGGGATGCCTGACGGGCCAGCTGGGAGTTTGCGCTGCGAGGAAAAATAGTGACCCGAGATGAGTACGAGATATGTGGCTCACAACAAGAAGCAAAGTGGTACCGCTGACAGTTGCAGCGGTGCACCGGGTTCGGATGTTCTTCCTCAGCTAGAGCCCAGGGACCGTGGCGCCACACTTTCTCACTTTACAGCAACTAGATTGCAAGTGAAGGGCTCCCAGCTGATCTCTCCAGGCCCTGTCCTAGCAAGTTCCGGCTGCCGAGATCTGAATCGGAATTTCGTGAGATCTAATACTCCCCGGTGGAGGGGACAGAACACGGGCCTCCCCGGCGCTTGCTTGGTTTCCAACATCCTGGTAAACTGTATTCAAGGAGACCAGAATCATAGACTCTTACACTCGCGGCTTCGTTGAAACGCAAGATATCACATGAGCATGCGTTGCCTGGCCTTCTCGTGTATCTCGGCCACGCCCCGGCGTGTTTCCGGCGCTCTGGTCTGCCGCTGTTCCCCTGTCTGTTTGGGCTTTGGCCACGAGGCAGCGCAGGGTTTGGAGACAGGGCGGATGCCAGTTGTGGCATCGGTGTGACCTGCACCTCCGAATTCTCGGTTGGGTCAGCGGTCAGGCACCTAACATCGATCTTGTCCTGCTTCTCTGCTCTGGCTGTTTGAACAAGGCGTCGAATCGGGCATTGGCATGCACCGCATTCTAAGTTCAAACTAGTCACAATTAATGAGCCGATTGGGCTCGTCCGGTCGTCGAGGTTTGCGTGCGGCGGTAAGTCACTAATGCAAGTGCCACGAGATCTTCTAAGTTGAGTGCTTCCCGTTTGCCAACGAGCATCATGGTCTTGGCAGCGACCGGTTCGCTGCCTTGGTTCTATCTAGCCCGGGAATTATTGGAACTGAGTACAAGTTACCAAGCTCACATTTCGTGATCAACCTCATACACGAGTCTTTACCCCTATTCTGGCCGCATGCAGTTATGTGCTCCACTAATTCCTTGAACAATTATCTTCGTTCCAAGCACAAGTCTCGTCAATTTCTAGTTCCTTGCTACGGGCCTGGCCAGCCGCGAGACCTCATCTTCATGGAGGCAAGCCGTAGTTTGCGAGAGTTTCGAACCTTGAGGCTCAGATGACCAGCTGTAGAGTTCAAAATTCCACAAGATGGAATCAACATACGAATAATGACCAACACTTTCGCACGCACGAATGGCCTACTCCAAAATGCCAGTTAACATAAAATTTTCCGAGAACGGGAAAAGAATCCTGTCAAGTTCCAAGCGCTCAATTCAATGTTCGACGGCGTGGGACGATTTTCTCTGTGCTCGTGGTTGCCGGGTTGCAATTGTTCAGCCCTTGACTCCGATTCCATCTACTGGCCAAGCTAGCAGCAGATCGCCGCTCGGGGTCGGCAAAGTGCTCCTGATGAAATTTCTCAATATTTCACGCTCCAGCCATCGATATTCAATCTTAGTAGAGAAAGGGCTGGGGTGCCGCTTGGGAAACCGGCGTTAGACAATCATAGCTCGGCTGTTACTAGACGCGCGGCCAGGCACTACCTGTATTCTAGATTTCTGCTATGCACAAGAGCTGTGGCTCTCTTCTTATTGACGTGATATGTTGTTTAAGTCCCAGAGCCTAGTGCTGCTGTCGGTTAAGAAAGTACTATTCATTCTTGTGAGCGCGAGAGCCGTCATCTTGACCAATAACCACGCTGTCTGTCGAACCGCCTCCATATAAGCCTCGTGCTACCAGCAAAGTATGGCTGGACCGCGTCCTGACCTAATCTCCAGGATCCAGTCGATGTGGCTGCCACGAGACAGTGGCCGAAAAATCCAAGCCGAAGAACGTTCAGGCTCCATTCAGTACCGCAAGCGACATGCTACCCCAGTGGCCTTAACAGAATTGTATCCATCGACCTGAAAAACACCCGAAAACTTCCTACATGCGAAGAATTACCAGGCGGTCTAATCGTTGAAAGTGGTCACCGCTGAGTTTGCATCGCTCATTATGCCCAGGCTCTCAGATCTAGGACACATATGCGGATCAGCGCACAAGCAGCCTTGAAATCTCGACAACTATTTAATACTTGAGCGGAATTATTGCATGGTGGCAAGCTATTGGGGCACACATATAGTTGGTTGTGTTCTTGATCTGGGCCTAACTCTCTCTGTTTTATAAAAGAAATAATTAAATTGTGGGCGGTCCCTTTGCACAGTTGTAAAAGCTTAAGGACCTAACGTTAGATAACAAACACAATAACGATAACAGTAACAAATATAGTTGATACATGTTTACAAGGAAGCAGAGGATCGATCAAAGCAAAGTGATACACGTCGGGAGAAAGTCTTTCAATGATGACGTTGAACGGTAAATCTGACCAGGTACTGTTGGAACCTCATTCAAAATCTACAGCGTCACTACAAGCTTAGTCCTGCTTACCCCCGATTTTAACTTCTTGAGCCCGTCCGGTATTTTTTCAAGACCTTTCCCAATTACCTCTATCTCCAATGGAGCCTTGAAATCCCCATCCCGCTCCAGCTTCGCCAGAGCAGACATAGCCAACTTGCCTCCCGCGACGTCGAAGGTCTGACGACCAGAAGACGTCGTGGCGGCCACTCCAGCTGGAATACTGAGTTGGGATCCTGTAAAAACTGCGCTGTACAGCTTTGGGCCATCGGAGCGTAAGGTTTCAAACAGACATGGCTGGCTGTCGTCCCCAGCTCCGCCGACAGCGTCCAATATCGCATCAACGCCTATTCCATCGACAGAAGCCGCCCTGACAGCTGCAGCAATGTCAGGGGAGGCGCGGTCTACACAAGTAGTTGCGCCGAGAGAAATCAACTGGGTATGATGACGTAGTGAAGCCGTTGCCATGATGAGCAAAGACGGCATGGCCAGCCGGAGAAGCTGAATAGCTGAAGCACCAACACCAGAGCTTCCACCGATAACGAGGACGCTGCGAAGATCCTCTCGTGGGGTAATTTGGTCCTGCTGCACGAAAGGCAGTGCAATCTTCAAGCCAAGAGTGGCTGCGGCAGCTGTCAAGTAGCAGATCCTAGTGAAGCCAACTCGGCAGTGAGTGGTCAGCTTAGAAAAGACAAGTAGATTCATGTTGCGGAATAGTTACTCACGGAAGTGAAGCTGCCTCCTCAAACGTCCACGACGGTGGCTTATGTGCCAAAAAGTGTTCAGGCACTGTTGAAATTTCCTGGAACCCACCAGCACGGGTATCGTGACCGGCCAGGCTGAAAACCTCATCTCCTGGCTTAAAGGAATGGATTCCCTCGCCGACGCTCTCAACAACGCCAGCGATGTCCGCACCGAAAACGGCCGGCCAGCTATCCACCAATATCCCATATTCAAGTTTCTTCCAGTCTACTGGATTCAAAGCTATTGCCTTATTTCGGATCCTGACTTCTCCTGCTTTCGGCGGTGGCCGCGTCGCGTTGATTATGATCAATTCACCTCCTCTGCGTGTCGCGACACATGCTTTCGTCATTGCTTTTCGACCTTGGTAAAGTATCCGCCTGAGGGTACTTGAGTATCTAGGGATTGCGATGCGAAACTTGACACCACTGGGAATCATTCAAAGGCGTCCGGCAAGTTTGACAGGGATAGAAATCACTTGGAGGGCTCGTCTTGTTTTAGTATTTTTGCTCCTACTCCCGGACTGGTCGTCGGTTCCCTCCACTTTCCGGCTTGCGGAACTTTATCGGACGCAGTGACAGCCTGGCCCGGCGTCCGCTTTCCGACCTGCTCGGTGCAAGTCGGCGGAAGCCATTCAATCAAGATGGCCAGGGCTTCTAAAGTTCCACAAACCAATCCCCATATTGAGCTGCTCACTTATATAGGACCAGTGATGACCATAAGGCACTGCAGATGGGTACTCTAGAAAGTGACTCATATCATACAATTAAATAGGTCTCTATTTACGGTTCAATCCATCAGCAACAAGCTAAATTGGGGAATCTGCCTATTAGTACTTAGGTTAGACTACGTACCCTAAGGCAAGGCTGACTAAGAGCCCTACTCTTAGTGCAAGGCAGACAGACAGTCAGCGCCAAGTCAGCAAGTCAGCAAGTCATCTGCCGGCCCGCTGGTCCCCACTGTAGCCACCAGTCAAGTCTCCGTCGCAGGCCGTTCCCAGAGGGCTGTCTGAACAAACCCAAACATCATCTTCTCTCCTTACCGTCGTCAATCGTTCTCGCCCACGAACCCGTCACTCTCACTATCGCCTGCCCTCCCAGCGCTGACGATCTTGCAGAGCCGGTAGTCCGCTGTTTCTGACTGCTTTTCCTTCTCAACGGGCCCAAAGCGCATCGACCCAGATCGCGTTGTCGTTCGTGGAGGACACCTTCACTGGTTGCGGATAAAGCGGTCGGCGACAAAGCAGTAAGGGTGCGTGCGAGCCTCGCGTTTGTCCAGCATCTTTCAACCCCTTTTCGTCCTGAACAGTTTGCACAAGCGCAAGCCATTTCCGAGTCCTCATTTACGGCGTTGTTCCAGTCGATTTTCTATACGAGCCCCTTGAGTAGCGACCGATTCATCTTAATTACGTATCCCGAGATACTTTACCTCGCCGAAGTCATCGCGCGACGGACGGGACGTGACGTGCACGAGCCGACAAAGACCGTCAAGAAACACGTATCAGGGCCGTCTTTACGGACGTCCCGGAAAGGCCGTCAAGACGCATTCGCCACTTTTCCGTACAGTTGCGACCAACCTTCTCTCAAGAAGCACGGAAGATCTAGCCGACTCCCACGTCGTTCGGGCAATCAAGTCGCATAAATCGGAGCTTAAGAAAGAAAGGAAAGCGAGGAAGAAGGTCCGCCTGGACGTAGATCACAACATCCACATTGCTCGGAAGAGGGAGGCCAAGACTTTAGGTCCGCAGCGAACGATCAGCCAGTCTTTCTCGCACTCGAAGCCGACCAACAACGTCGTAGAAAAACAGACGTACAGCATAGTAGGAGGCAATCGTGACGTGCTTGCCGAGGTGCTTAACGACTCTCCACCAGTCACTTCCAGCACCAAAGCAATGGCGTCTACCTCACCCGCGACGATTGTCGGGGGACCCAACGATGACTACAAGGAGAATGAACAAGTCTCCCACATCATGATGTGTCCCGACTGCCAGGAATTCCCGCCGAACCTTACTGAGGAGTTCAGCAGCGGTGACATGGTGTGCGCAACTTGCGGGCTCGTTGTAAGTGGAATCCTGGGTTCGTGAGCGCACATTACACTAACTCACACTGACCAAATCCGTTCAGGTTGGAGACAAAATCGTTGACACCCGTTCCGAGTGGCGCACGTTCGCCAATGACGACACCAACAACGATGATCCATCCCGTGTCGGTGACGTGGGTAACCCTCTGTTTGAGGATACCGTCGCGACCTTGCAGACCACGATCGGCAGCGAGGGCAGCAACTCGTTCCACCTGATGAAGACGCAGCAGAAGACGGTCGAGAAGGGAGCGAAGAATCTCAAGGAGGGATTCTCGCAGATCAAGACTTTCACTGATGCTCTTCAAGTTGGAAACAACGTTCGCGACACGGCGATGCACATCTTCAAGCGTATGTATATGATTCTTTGGCTTGCATGAGATATCGGTGACACAGGTTGCAGTTTGCTCATCCCGTATTACAGTTGCCGACGAGAAAAAATTCCTGAAAGGCAAGCCACAGGAGGCTGTCATTGCCGGATGCATCTTCGTGGCGTGCCGTCAGGGTGGTGTTCCCAGAACCTTCCGAGAAATCTTCAACCTCACCAAGGTCTCCAAGAAGGAAATCGGCCGTGTGTTTAAGCTACTCGAGAAATTCCTGGTGGATATCCAGGACGAAGGCGACAAGACGGGCCACAGCGCTGTGTCCACAGTCAGCGGTTTCGAGACGAAGGGTTCCACTAATGCCGAGGACCTTGTCCGCCGATACGTGTCTCAGCTTGGCGTGCGTAACCAGTCCGAGGTCGAGTCTGTTGGCATGCTTATCGCAAAGAAGACCGGGCAGGTTAGCACCCTAGCTGGACGGTCCCCCTTGTCGGTTGCGGCAGCCTGCATCTTCATGGCCACCCACTACTTGGGCGAGGCAAAGACATCTAAAGACATTGCCGTGGTGGCTGGTGTGAGTGATGGCACTATCAAGACCGCCTACAAGTACCTCTACGCCGAAAAGGAGTCTTTGCTCGATGCAGAGGCTCTCCAGAGGAGCCGGGGACGGGGCAAGATTGAGAGGCTGCCTTCGGCATAGGTTGCGAGGGCAACCCAACTCGATCACAGGCCTTGCGGTAACGCTCTTCAGCCTCCTACTCAGCCTTCCTTCGTCGAGCGGATCAGCCCGCTTCTGATTCGCGCCACGCTCTCCCAGGAGGCTGATCATCCATGAGGGCTATGGACCCCCCCCTCCCACCTTGCCACCTTTGGGCAAGTCCCATCACCTTGCGAGCAGCCAGTGGCCCAGGTGCGCTCAGTTCGGTGGTTTCCTTGGCCGAGATTTGACATGCGTGTCTCCATGTTACTTGCGTCTGTCTTTTTACTGCGTTCAGCCCGCTATTCATGGCGCGTTTTTGGGAGGTCGTCCGACCCAGCCTGCTTGGTCCTTGGTTAGTATTGCGGGGAATGGTCAAGATTGAGCCAAGACAGAGGTCAACTACACATCAGGCATAGGGTATACGCAGATGAATGACTCATTTAGCAAGACCTATGCTCCTGCTTGTGAATAACCTGTGCTGGTGCAGTCTTGGCGTATGAAGCTCACAGGAATGGACTGACCACGGTCCAATGCTAACCTGGCTCCTAGATATTTCTCAACGACCCCAGTGCGGTGTCAGGTAAAGTATCCTCCCTCCCCAAAACATAGGCTCAACCTTGTTACGTAACTCACTGGCAAAATATAAACCATGATCCATATTCAACAGTTCTGTCCGTTCTGACGTGTGCCTGAGTGGTTGTTGCGCCATGCCTGCTTGCCGTGGAACATTGCGCTACGGCTTTGTATGAGACCCAATAAAACGACGCTCCTGTGGATTAAAGGCACTTCACTTGAAGAAAGGCTCTGAACATCATCTAGAATTAGAATGGCATGTCGGCCAAAACAGAAACGGTCATAATCTCACTAACATGCATGCATGTGTGGTCCCATGCCTCGCAGATAACGCGCCTGATAAGGGAGGGTGGGTCTGCCAGCCACGGCCTGGGGTGACTTGGATCGGATTGGACAGCCAAGGCCCAAAATTCCTAGGCACTTCCGTCGCTTCCACCATTCAACCTCGACGCCCGCTTCCTGTCATTCCTGACACCAAGATTTGGCATTGCGCCGTCAATGCCAGTGCCTCTTTAGTTGACTCTCACCTGCCAACGGTTGGAACTACATTCACCCCAGCCGATTACCGCTTCATTTCTCCATCAGCATGTCCGGTCGAAGGTCAGGCAGAGCTGCTGCTAAGCGCGCAGCCGCAGCACTGGGTGAGTCGCTTGTGGGAGCATCCCAAATAACCTCAGCTACCGGCTCCCGTTTCCCAACCCACCGGTACAGTCCCCAGTGTCGGTCGGGTATTCCATCTACCACCACTCATATCCATCGCAAGTCGTCGCTTGTTGCTCTTGACAACGGCTGCTCCCTCTTGCCGTCTGGGCCACGTCATCGGCCGCGATCTACCAACAAGAGACATGTCTAACCCCATCGCAGAGAACACCCCCAAGACGTGGAAGGAAATCGAAGACGACGACGAGCAAATGCCCGATGCCGAACCGGAAGGTGAAAAGAAGACGGAGGGAGATGGCGATGGTACCGATGGCGAGGCTTCCGCCGCTGCCGAGAACGCCGAAGAGGAAGAGGAAGTGGAAGATGCGCCCGAAGACAAATCGCCCACCCCGCCACCCCAACCAGTCATACGTCGAAAGAGGCTCGGCCGCCCGCCCAAGGTCAAACCCCCCGGTTGGGACGACGGCATCGAAGTGCCGCGGGATGAGGCAACCCCGCGGCGTCGTGGCCGCGGAGGCTGGCGCGGCCGGGGTGGGCGCAAGGGCCAGCCGGCTCCCGTCACCCAACAGGCCATCGAGAAGGACGGCCCAATGTACGACATCATCGAAGACGAGCTCGCTCTCCCGGAGGATCCCGAGGGTGAGACCAAGGTTGACAAGATGGGCTATCTAAAGGGCGGGCGCGAGTACCGTTGCCGAACCTTCACCATCCAGGGCCGCGGCGACCGCCTGTACATGTTGTCCACTGAGCCGGCTCGCTGCGTTGGGTTCCGAGACTCGTACCTGTTCTTCACCAAGCACCGCCGCTTGTACAAGAGCATCGTGACCGACGACGAGAAGCGAGACATGATCGAGCGCGAGCTGATACCACATTCGTACAAGGGCCGGTTCATAGGAGTGGTCACGGCTCGATCGGTATACCGCGAATTCGGCGCCTTGATCTTGGTTGGCGGTCGCTGGATTATCGACGACTACGACATCCAGCGCTCGAGAGACGAGGGCCACGTCGAAGGGGCCCTTGCGGACCCCAACGACAAGTATAACCCCAACGAGCCGTACAACAAGAACCAATACGTCGCTTGGTTTGGTGCCAGTCAAGTGTACCACACCAACGCTCCGATTGCAACAACTCAGGTTGCAGAGCTGAAGAAACGCCGCGTTGCTGTCAATGACGTCAACTGGATGTTTGAGCACGTTCGCGAAGCTGCGTTAGTAGGGTTGGCCTCTTGCTTCAGTGTGCGTCGTCGCTAACGTTTGTTTACAGGAACTTCAATGCTCAGATCAACGCGATCCGTAGACGCAACAACAAAGGGGTGTATGATGTCCACACTAATATTGTGCAATATCCTGCCATCATGCAACCTACGCAAGCGCGCATCGAGCCAGTCCCGCCCGCTGGTCCCGACGACGTCAATGCCGAATCTCAAGTCTTCCCACCTCTGAGTCCAAGTATCCCCCGCAACTTCATGGTCACCGATACCTACTTCAAAACACCTCCTTCGGGGATCGCCGCGGTCACGTACGACAGCGCGCAGAAGGGTGCAATCAACGCCGACAACGGCTCAGACTTCCTGGCACCGTTCCGCGGCCTGGGGGCCGTCAGCGACGAGATTAGGGACTGCTTGCCACCCGAGTGTCGTGAGGCTTTTGAGAAAGCCGCCGCGCAGGAACAGAGCTGGCATGCTAAGTGGGGAGTGGAAGCAGTCGCGAAGTCCAGGCGGAATCCCATCATCGACAAGGCGATCGTGCCGTACAGCGCTCGGTAAAGTGAGTGTGAGCAGCACGTCTAAGTCCAATAGGCTTGACTGCGGCGATCAAGACCGAATGGATATCCTGTTGCGCCTGAGGTGTGGACCGAGTGCTCTTCATCACTGCTGATGGGCCCGCCGACAGGAGGGTCAAGCAAACCTGGGAAACTACAAGAGACCACGCCTGGTGAGGAGGAAGTCATACGAAGGCAACTACACAGGCGTGTGCCTGTGGCTTATGCTCAAAATGAGGTAGTTCTACGTGAATCTTCTGTCAGGTCCCAAGCAAGGGAGAGGCCGCGCCAGTTGTACATCAGATACCCTTTTCCTCGTTATTGCTGGAAAGCCTGTGCAACATGCACTACTAGGATGAGGAGTTTAGGGATTATGATACCGACGAGGACATCTTCAATGAACTCAAGATTGGGGGCATTGTCTAATCAACCCATATTTGCTTGCTCTATTCGGGCTCTAGTGTAATCATGTAACACCACTTCAACACTCAATAGCCCATGCGAGACGAGGCGAATGGGGCATCGCAACTGAATGATGCCGGCCGAGCACTCCTGAGCTTGTAACAATGCCGTATCGCCCATTGCAAATGATTCATGGCAATTTCTGTATTGTACATAACCCACCGCATCATGGCCGGTGACGTTCATGGATCGGCGTCCTGGGTGAAACTTCATCCGAGGCGTCGGTGAAAATGGGGTTTTGGAGACTGTTCATGCTGGGAAGTCCGGAAGAAGACTTGGAGGTAATGCTGTGGTCAGAGGCTGTGTCGTCGTCAATGGCATCTTTGGATTTGTAACACTTCGACAGGTTATTCTGAATTCCATATATATTACTCCGTGAGACTCGTGGGACTATTGACAAGGAGGAGGTCGTTCTCGTGTTGTATTCACACTCGGGCCGCTACTTGTCTGGCTACTAGAAAAATGCTCTCAAGACACCAACAGCTGGGCAAGACATTGAAATCTCGTGATCGTCACCGAACGCTGCTTCGTGTTCAATGGCATGGGTACACACAAGCGCAAAACCGTCCGACCGTCCATCATCAGCGAGGTCTTGCCCAATCTAGGCATCTTCCCCGGCATAGAAATTTCCAGGCGCCCGGGCGGACATTTCTGTCTCTCTCTCTATCTCTCTCTCGCAGACGTGAGCTGCGAGGCCAACAACAGCGAGAAAAAGAAAAGCCCCAACACGAGCGAAGCCGCCCCATCGTCTGTCCCTCCCCGTCCGCTCCCGTCCCCCGGTGTAACAAGGAGCCCCAGCCCCTTCAACCGCCCGCCCGGTCGCTTGCGCTGTTTCGACCGAATGTTCCACTTGGTTCGCTTTCGAGGTGGATATCTGGCATCGCCTAGTGTTACTGAGGAGGTCGATCAGACTACTCGCCCCAAGGTACCCCACCTTTGGCCGAGGCGTGCCCCCCCCCCCAACCTCTCTCTCCCCCCGAGAATTGGGCTGGCTGGCGAGCCTGACGTCCACCCTGGCGGCAATGAGCTGTGTTGTCTGGTTGTCAGGCATGAGCAGATGGATCTACACTAGAGAGCTGCCAGTGCAACAGAGCCTCATCGTTGAGGCCCGCGCCACAGTATCTCACCAGGTGCCTCTGTCCGATGACGCCCAGGTGGCGATAGCCCGCCTGCCCACCCATCGATATCGATGCACCGGTCGATCTCGAGCGGCTGGAGACCGGGGGAATCACAGCTGGCCCACCAGCCAGGCCCTGGGCTTGGCCGTGGTCATTCCATTCCTCTGCTCTGTCGATATGTTGATGACATTGTCACTAACCTCACCCCCAGGATCCCGATCCCGCCCACGAGATTCTCTAGTGTGTGGAACGGTGGGCAGCCTACTTTGTGAAGCCCACTGCGAATATGCATTATTCCGACTCTAAAAATCCAAAGGGTCCAGTGACGTCACACAAGTCCGACACGACATGCCCGACTCCCCGGCATTTTTTTTTTTGGCAGCCAGCATTGTGAGCTTACCAAGTAGACTGCACTATGTAGTATATTCCCGACGACAGAAGCTCGGCCCGGTGCATGCACCACCAACCAGAGTGCGGCAGGGAGAACCCGAGGTTACTCGCTCTATATGCAGACCTCCATGTTGTGTGCCTGTCCGGAGAGAAGGCGAGATTGGTACCGTGTCCGGGGCAAACTTTTTTTTGTGTCGTCGGATGAGCAAGATCAGCATCAAAGCCGTCCGCGCCGCGGCGTCATCATCCCGCCTGCCCGCCGCCCGACTGGCCAGACGGGCTGACAGGTCTTGGTCTGCGACGAATCGATGGCGGCTACCATGACACAGCATGCTGATCAGAATCAGAGGGGCCCTTTTACCCCCTTGCCTAGAACCACAGTAGACCACTGGACGGTACTACGGCCCAACCGGATGTTACATGCTTCGCTCGCTGGCTGGCTGGTATGTAGTGTGTGACACCCATGTGGAGAGGGTGTGACAGGCAGCAAATAGATGTGATCGGTACGCGTGGGCTTTCCGAGATATTCCCTCGCGTGGAAGTGATTGATTGATTGATTCCGGTGCGCGTCGGCCGTTGGCTGGCACTTCTGGAATGCGGCATGGCCGGATGGTCCAAGACAGGCGTCTCTTTTGATGGAGTGAGCAGCGATCATCTCAGTCACACAGCCTCTAACGCCACGCTTCAGGGTGATGTGAGCGTCCTGGCGCCCGTCCTGCCACACCCAGAAGGCAAGCTCCAGCCAGCCAGCGTGCCAGGGAAGCCTGCCTCCCCTTCCGGGGACGAGGAGTCACAAGAAAGAAAGGAACGGGGGATGACGACGATATTATTTCTGGCTGTCCAACCGCGAAAGCAGGATAGCGGCGAGCTACTGCAGCTACTTTAAACTCTCCAGCCCCACCTGGGTAGGAGGACCAAGGCGCTGGCGCCGCGGCGCGGCGGGCTTGGGATCACACTTCAACGGTCAGACACCCGCGTTTAGCCAGCCTGTCGGCTGGCCTCTCGTGAGTAGGGACTGTGCTGCAATCCTTCTGCAGCTGCTGCTTGCTGGGAGCAGGATGCCGGGGAAAAGTCGCTGAGGGCCTTTCGGATTGAAACAGGTCAGCAGGCAACTCCCGCGCGCTCGATTACGTCGCATGTGGCCAAGATTTGCCCAGTTCGTCAAAGGAGCTACGTGACCGGTAGAATTTTGGCCACCAGGCTACACAGAGTGCGCCGATGGCCGATGCGAATAATCTCGCATCCATCTCACCAAGGTTAGTCACTCAATCATGACTCTCCAGATCCGTCCCGGTTGACTGGCTCGGCTGTTGCCCCCGCTGCTGCGGGCAGTCTCTGCCTGGCGAAGCTGACGCAGACTGCAGACTGGGGAGGACAACTCTCTCCAGGACTTGACGTGGTGGTGGTGCAAGAGACGCCGGCCCCGCCGCCCGTCCGTCACGATTAGAGCAAGGAGGCAAGCCTCGCTCCCGCGTCATGCTGGGGGTGGACGGGTGTCAATCCTCACCTTTTGCGTCTCGCGGCCACACAAAGGGTTGCCTGTCAGGTCGTGTCCAGGCAGCCAGGCCCCGGTGTCCTGCGTGGTCGTCCCCTCTCATATTGGAGGGGCGTGAGGGGCAGGATAAAAACGAAGGAAAACTCTAACGTCTTGGATCTGCAATGTACCGAGTCCGCGGGTCCACCGAAAAAGTCTAGAATTAGCCGCAGGTTCAGAGACGCAGCGACTCCTCACCGGCGTTGTGGCCGGACAAGTCTGTAACCAACCGCACCTGCCACGCCTCGCAGAGAAGGGCCGCATATCAAATAACCCCACAGAGTCCGTGGGGTGTTCAGTTCGCTATTCGCTGTCACGCATCGACTGGAACTCAGTCATGCCTGGATTCTGCGGGGCGACGCGGTGAGAGGGGGGGGGCCCACCTGCTTATTCACCGCGGCGCCGAATGGCTGCACACATATGCAGCTCGTTGTCTTGATGCAGGTTGATAGCAAAGAAAAAATTCAACTGTCCAGGGCTCTTGACAGATGCGCGGCAGGGTGTGAGCCGGTCGAGGAGTTGAGATGCCCGTTTCAATCAGCCCACAGCGCAACCTACTGAGTACCTGTTATGAAACCTTCGCCTAAACAAAAAAAATGAGAGCCTGCTGCAGACTGCAGTCACAAATCCGGCCCCGGGATGAATTGGCAGCATCTCATTTGATGTCAGGGACCGTGACACCGAGCGAGTTATTGCGCACGGATCTGTCGTTTGATTGGACCCCAAGGTTGCAGTTCCGAGTCTCGCAGATACATTCGGGACGGGATATCGTGCCTCCCCAAGATCTTGCCCAAGATCTGCCGTAGTGGGAGAACCTTTGGGTAGTGGGTATCGATCAAAACCACCGTTCCGGGTTCGGTACCAGCGTCCGGAGTTGCTGGATTGCATGGTGACCGCACGCATGGAGGGACAGACGACCCGGGTCGTGACTCGCTCTCCCTTGCTATCAGTTCGGACTGCTGCGACCCTGGCTCTCAAGAAAGACTATGGGCAGAGAGCTTTCAGTCAAAAGGACGGAAACTTTGCTGCTCGGCAATGGGGTGCGCCCCCCCCCCCCGATTTTCTGGGCATCGCCCGGCAGGCAGCCCCGTGCACACGGCCATTGAGAAAGCCAGGAGACCCTCGGGAGGTCTTAATCTACGTGAGGTCTCAGAAGGAGCTCCGGGCGGGTTGCGGTGAGGCAGACGAGGAGAATGGCGGTGGAAGGGGGAGGCAGTCTGGCGTGCGAGGGCCCCCGCACTGGCAGCCGCATCGTCGGGTCCATCGGGCAATGGGGTTTGTGGTGTTAGGGCCGGCTTGACTAAAAGTTCTCGTGAGGGGTGCACCGCCATGGCTTCGGAGGCAAGTAGGTTAGGCAGTCAAGCCGCAAGGAAGAGCCGGTACCAATCCGCAACCACGACTCTGACCAGTCAAACGGCTCAAGCTCGGCGGTTGCGTTGTTAGACCCGTTTTCTTGCTGGGCGGAAAATCTCTGATGTGGGTGGAGAGACCAAGCCAACAAGCGATGCCTCGACGCCCTTTGGACGGTTCTCGCAGTGAGGATCGGCAGGTCGAGACGGGCCGTTTTTCTCCTGCGGGCAGCTCGTGATTCGATCTAGCTGCCGCTTGGCCTGTCATCTTGACAGGAAGACCACACCAAAAGGCACCAAAAAAAGCCACCATGGTACGTCAGGTAGCAGGAGTGCGTAATGGGCGGGGATGTCGAAAAGGAACATTAATGAAAAAGAGACACCCAGGCCGAGCTGCCGAGTCTGAGACTGCGGTATTAGGATTGGCGCCTGTGCCAGGCTCAGGGTGTCTCTGTTCGCAGGTATTTTCAGGCACACATAGCGTCCCGTCCGGAGCCCTGCCTCCATGAGGTCCGCATCTGGCCCGCCGCGGAGGACGCCAACGCGCAGTAACCGGCGCTGGAGAGGCTGGAACCGGGCTCAGTCATGCCTCAGTAGTGAACGAGACTCGTGCTCGAGGTGGGTGTGTGCCAGAAATGGAAAAGATGACATCCGAACATGGATGCCGGCGTCATACCTCTGATGAAGAGGGCAGGCTGGATTCACGACTCGGCTTAAAAATTCCGATAGGTTGGTACACCGGATTTCGTCTGATGGTTCATTTGTTTCCTGACGATTTCTTCCTCTCAGCGACGCTTCGGAGCTGCCAAATGCGACGCTGACTCGTGTCGGTGGTTCACCGTTCGCTTGAACTTGTGCGGCCAATGCGCAGGGGTGCTCCCCCGACTGTTCCCCCGAGCTCGTCCGCACCCCACAGGACGATCCAGAAAGGCAGGTAAATTGTCCATGGCACCCAAAGGAGGCTGGCGCACGATGAACAGAAGGTGATCAATCGATGGCAACCGTACTGCTTTCCACTACGATGTTGAGTCTCAGCCCGGACTTACACGGAGTCAGAGTCCGGCATGGCTTGTGTGCGGGTGACCGTGCAGAGACCAGCAGTACCGCAGCCCTGGGCCTTGTCCGGGTTTCGTCAGTGGTTCCGGTCAGGGCGCCGGACTGTCACAGCCTCGCCAGCCTCCCCTGAACACCTGGGCAGGTGGGCAGGGCATGTTTCTGGGTGACAGGCGGTGCCACCCACTGTGGGCTGCTTCAGCCGTTCTGCGGCCGAGCGGCAGAGGCGAGTGATTGTGCCGATTCTGAGACGTCCTGTGTGTGTGTGTGTGTGCTTTTGTGTGCCTCTGTCCAGGCCGAGCATGATTGGAAGCCGGGCTTCCAGGACGGTGCCGAGTGCAATAGGCACGGGATCAAGCATTGATGCAGTCGCTGCTGTGTTACGAGAGATGCAAGGGAAGCAGTTCTGCCGCCTCGGTGTCCCAGAATCCCCAGGGTTGCCATGGAAGCATTTTGATTGCTGGAGGTGCCCCCGGTGAAATTGCTGGTAAATTGTGCTGCCCGTCGAGCCGCCGTTGATGAGACCCTGATTCTTTACGAGCGTCCCATTGCAAGAGTGGACCAAAATAAACTCACCCACCCACATTTGTCGCATTTTTCTTCTTCTTAGCATGGGCGAATGAGTTGGCTACCCTGCGGGACAATGGCACGAGAGAATTTCTCATGCATCAGCCGACACAAATGGGTGGCAGGCCATCATGACCAGGATGCAGAGAGTACGCGAGTACTGCCGGGGAGCCTGGAGCTGCGTTGTGGTCGATGATTCAAAGGTTGCACCGACTTCATGCAGCTCAAGTAGCAGATGGATCCGTGATCGAGGGTCACCAACGTCAACTCTGTGGACACGCCTGCCTGTCGCCGCCGCCGCCGCCGCCGCCACCACCTTCTTGGAGCAGCCGACGGTTCCGCGGCCAGCGCAGGCAGTTGAGACAACAGGAGCCAGAACCATCAGCTGGCAACCCCGCCGACGTCTTGGGTGAAGCTGATGGATGACTCTTCAACCTCGTGCAGTCGGGGTACATGCAGTTGTCCAGAATGCATGATACAGATACAGTACGCTTTGGTTTGCCTGGAGCCAATGAACCAGGGGCAGGATCTGGAGTATAGTGAGCTGGGGGCCAAAGGGTCGATGGTCCGGACGGGAGCGCGATTATTGGTCCGACAGGCGGTGAGGTTGGCGTCGCATTCCCTGCTGGAGAGGATCGGGCGACAACGACTGTGGCCGCTAGGTGGGCTTCGATTGGGTGCCGGGTGGGGTCCACGAGCAGGGCCCATCCGATGCCACGGCTGGGATCTCGAACCCTTGCGTGGCGTTTGGCCGTGTGTGTGTAATGTACAGAAGGTGGAGGGAGGACGAAGAGGAGGAGGATAGAAGAGGAACACACGCAGGAGGAAGAACCTCGGGCTGGGACCAGGGCCCAAGACCAGGATGAGGACCAGGACAGGGCGGTGGGCGCCTCCGTCACGGCCTCTGGGTGACCTGTGCTCGGCAGCCCAAGTGGCCGTTGTTTGCTGACAAAAGCCAGCCTCTGGCTAGAGCTCCGGCTCCAGATGCAGGTGTCCACATGCACCACAGAACAAGGCCCACACGTTGCTCCTGTGTCACTCGTGTGTAGACCACACTCGCCGTCTGTTTTTTCTTTTTTCTTTCTTTTTCGGTTTGGCCTAGACGACATGTACTAGTAGAGTTTGGACAGACTGACTGCCTTCGCGCTCAACACGGGCCACACACGGTACGCTGGGGGGGGGGTTCGAGAAAATTCTGAACAAGCCGCGCATCTGATTCTGCTAGTCAGGCAAGGCAGAGGAACCTCAGCAACGATGGCTGGACGACAGAGGACTCACAGACCCGCCCAGTCTGCGAGCCTGGACCAAAAAGGGCTGAGGGAATAACAAGGGGAACCTCGGGGCCAGTGGGATCAACAATTCAGGAACGGAGGTGGCAGGCAGGGATGGGAAGTTGGGAACAAGAGACGCTGGCCGCCTCGCGTGGCACTCCACATCCTGTGGCCGTCGGTTTCCCACTTCCATTCATTCCACCAGCCAGTCCAGCCCACCCGTAATCCCCACTGGCCGGGGGATGCCTGGGCCTCTTCCCAGATTAGCAAATTTTGGCTAGCGAGACCTGCGAGGTCACGAAGCTCTGCTGGGCCTTGTTGCCAGAGGCTGAGGCGGAGGCGTAGGCGTGGGCGTAGGCGTAGGACATGGCCCTGCAGCAAATCCCAGATGGTTTCCAAAACCTGGCAGCTTTCCGTGATTGTCGACCTGGCGGTACGGGGCCCGGCCGTAATGTGGTGTTGTTGGTCATGAGGGAGGCGGCAGGTGGGAGGAGGGAGGGAGCGCGTGAGGCACGAAGGACGGGAGGCAAATGGCTTAGATGGTGGTACCAAAAGTACATCTCCAACACGGGTGCTGCATGATTAACAGGCAGACAAGCAGTGCCAGGTGACCACCTCAAAAACAACACAAACTCTCTTTTTTCCTTGGCCCTCACTTGCAGTGGCCCATAAATCTTCACAGGGTTCGGTTTCCTACATACACTACCTGGCGAGGGTATCTTGCCTCTCCAGCCTGGCCAAGCTGCCAGATGCCCTGATTGTGGACGTCCTGCCCTGCCCTGCCCTGTTGTGTTGTGTTGTATCATGTCCGTATCCGTGCCGTGTTGTGTTGTGTTGTGTCGTGTCGTGTCGTGTCGTGGCCCTGGCCTGTTGTCGGGGCTGGGCTGCCCAGGTAGGCTGGTGGACGGGCGAGCGGGCTGGACGGTTGGTGGCTGAAGTCTCCGTGACTGGGTGTCTGACCTGGCCGCGTACCGAGTACACGAACCAGTGTGGTGCCGCCCGTTGAGGTTGGGGTTCAGGTTCAGGCCGAGGCCTGACCTCAAAGTCCAGGTCCAGTCCGGGTCCAGTCCGGGTCCAGGTGCGGGTTCGGGTGCCGTGGCCCTTGCCCCCCCTTCATTCAGACACTCGTCATCAACCACCCGCACATTTGCCTGCAACTGATCGAGCCCCCGTCGCTTCGCCTCCCCCCCCAAGTTGCCGCCCCAACTGCCCAACCGTCAGACCCTCAATCTCTTTTTTTCCCCTCCTTTCCCTTGTCCCATCCCGCCGCACTGCAGCAGCGTACTCCACTCTTCTCATCTGGCCAAGATCATTACACGCTGCCTAGCTACACTACACTTACTCTTCTCCTCCCTTCCCCCCCCATCTTCCACCGGCCAACCTCTTTCTTTCCCCGTTCGGCTTGACCTGTTCTGCCCACCAGTGGAATTCTCTCACGTCCATCTTCGACCAGCCTCGACCACGGCCAAATTGACTTTTGTGTCGTCCCAGTCAGGAATTCCGGTGCTAGCACGCAACACTTCGCCCGCCATCGTCACCGTCTTTTTTTTGTGTCTTGCGCGTGGACTCTTCAGTCTTTCAACAGCAGCAGCAACAGCAACAGCAACGCAGCAGCGAAACCAGGATCGGGTGGACCAAGGAAAAAGCCACGGCAGTCGGTCGAAAACAGCCCTAGGCCAAACCGCCAATTACCCCTTCCAACTGACCCTCGCACCCCTCCCTCCCCTGGTCGGATCACCCCTGCATCGAGTCGAGTGTTAGCCCAACCCATCCCAAAGCCCAGCGCATGGTAGGCTAGTCTTGTTGCCCAGTGCACGGAGACCACACCCTTCAACCAGCATCATCCGCCGCTTACCGTACGCTGCCGCACCGCTCTCCCTCTCCATCTCCCTCGCGCTCGCCCTTCGCCCTTGTTATTGGTACACATCTCCTACACCTTCAACCCCCCCGATCGGTCGTCCTCAGACAGCATCTACCACCTCCGATCTGCAAGTCGAAGAGATCGTTGCCGAATTAATCCTCATTCACTTTGCATCAGTTTTCTGTGTAGCAACAAGGTCAGTCATCTCGTGATTCCCTCCCGCCCCCCTTCACGTCCTCTTTGCGCCTCATCCACTCATTACATATCATTCACATCATTCACATCACCAACATCATCCGTCACACGCCCTCTCATCTCCATTCCTGTGTTTGACACGCCAAACATCTCTGGGGCGTGTGTGTGGGCGTGGTTGCGCAGCTACTTCTCTGCTTTTGCAGGCGCAAGGTACTACTGGTGCTGGGGGCAATTTCAGTCCTCGGCACAATTTGGCGACGCGGGTCCACACCACCCATTTGTTTTGATCCCCTTCCTGCCCTTCCAGCTCCAGCGCTCCCTGTTGGCCGCACCCACTGCCCCAAGCAAAACCCACCCTCGCCTGGCCACCCCGGCTCGTCTCAACACTGCCCGCTACAAATCTCCCACTCGAGACTCGGCACACCTGCACTTCCGGCCCAGCCTTCTCTCATCTGGGCTCTGCTCGCGATCCTCGACCCGACTCGTTTCTTGACACTCGCACCCGTCGCGACACCAGAGATCATTCCAAAACTCTCAGGCAGCAACGCCCTCTATAGAGTTTTTCGACGGTCTTCTGTTGCCCCTCGAGTCGTGTCTCAAATTCAACCCTTTCACCCTCCCTCGCATCTCTTCAAACCCGCCTATCCTCTTTCTTCCTTTCATCCTCCGCATCCGCATTGCTCGCCACAACCTTGCGGCCTGTCTCCCTCCGGCCACACAACCCCGTCAAACCTTCTGCTTGACGCACACCGTCACCCAAGTTTTTGGTGTGTCAGACTCAAGGCACGGACTGGTCACTTATGTTTCCCGTTTGATCTCGGGCGGACAGACCTACTGACTCTTGATTCATTTGTTCAGCCGTGCATAGAGTTTCCTCTTTGCCCTTTGCCTCCCACGTCCTTGACTTGACGTTCGCGCCGCGGCTTCCTCATCTCCGGTTGAATCCTTCACCGAACATCGATTCCCACGTTGGATCACCACCTGTTCCAAGGCTCCGATTCAATTCGACAGTCTACCTCTGGGTCTGCGACAGATTCTACGTATCTATCTCGCAGGGCATCGATTCGATCAGTCTTCTCGTGGTCTCGACCTTTTCACCCACGGAAAGGATACAGCAACTTCATATGGCGCGAGCATTTCAGTAAATTCCTTCCATCTCCTTATCGGCCGCACGACTCTTCAGCCTTGGATCTCTTCGCCGGCCTGCAGTGACTACCTCGCATTGCTACCCTCGACTATCCACGTGCTCGAAGCAGCTCGCTCTCTTAATCGCCCAAGGGACCCCTCCCCTCACCGTTCAGTCCCTACGCATTCTACAAAACCGTCAACATGCCTGGCGGAGGTGTTTGTGCTGTCCTCGACTACGAGGTCGACATGATGGCCGAATACGTTGCCGAGATGGCCATCGAGCTGGTTCTCCCCCAGTCGCCGGTCTCGCCGTCCTTCCGAAAGTTCGTCTCCCAGATTCTGTCGTCTACTCGTCTGCCTCGGGCCACCATCCTCCTTGGAATGAACTACCTCTCCAAGCGGGTCAACGGCCTCAAGGCTACCGGTACCTTCCACCCCATCGAGGGACAGGTATGGCGGATGTTGACCATCGCCTTGCTCCTCGGCAGCAAGTTCCTCGACGACAACACGTTCCAGAACCGGTCCTGGTCCGAAGTCTCTGGGATCTCGGTCGCCGAACTGAACAAGCTTGAGGCAGATTGGCTTGTGGGTATCGGCTGGAATCTGTACGTCAACCTTGAGAGGAGCGAGGACTACAACGCCTGGTTGGACAACTGGGGCCAGTGGATGGGTCGCAAGAAGATGGCCCAGACCCTGGCCAGCCGCGAGAGGCTCGCCGCCCTTGTGCCCCCGATCGATACCGACTTTACCCGTCCTCGCAACCAGGCCTACAACCTGTGGCACCAGCAGCAAGTTGCTGAGTATGAGCGCCTTTCTAGTATGAAGCGTGCTGAGCAGCCCCAGCAGCAGGCAGGTTACCGCCCACAGGAGATTGGATGGAACCAATACTCTGCCGGTCCGTGGTCCAGTGCTCCGCTCACCCCGCCTGATTCTGGCTATGGCACTCCCGAGTATCCGGCCTCAGCAACGTCCGGTAACGGCCAGTTCTACGGCGACTGGTTCAACCGCGCTTTCGCCAACGACGCTCAGGCTCAGCGATACACCCGACAGAACTCGGCCCACAACATCTACCACAACGGACGCCAGTCTCAGTACCATGGCTTCTACAACTACGGCCAGAACATCTGGGAGAACAACATGGCAGATTGTTCTTGTGCTAACTGCGCAGGCCCGGTGGGCATGAAGAACCAACACTACTTCATGCCGACTGCTGCTTATGGCCAGGCTGTGCTCGGCTGATTGGGCCCCTCGCGATGTCTCTGTGGACCGCCGAAACTTGGCAAGTCGAACGGTATCCATATCCACACCCGGACTTGGGCGTATAGTCACAACTGCGCTCCTTTTTTTCTTTTCTTTCTCGCATTGCGGACGGTCACGGATTTGAGACAAAAAACGATACATTTGCATTCAGATACCCCTCCGAGTCCCAGCACACGTTTTCGGGGTCTTCCACGACGAGCTGCCTCTCTTGCATCGGCTTCACGGGCCCCGGTGCTGAATGTCGGCTACGAGTACGTTGGAATACTTCCGTCGTCACCGCGGACACCTTGCGTGTCCCTGGTTTTGGCGAAATGCTGTGGACTTTTTTAATGATTTGATTTGCTTTCATTCTTGTTGGTTTTGTTACGGTATATGGCAAGGTTTGCCATCTTCACCCCCTGGCGTTCTCGGATTCGATACCAGGTGGTCTCGGCGGTGTTTCGCCAATAGATGGTGGAAGGCTAGGTGGTACTTTCGCCTTGTGCGAGGACTCGGGGAGATTGATGAGGAAGAATGGAAGGACTGCTGCGGCGCGCACTGCAAACCTGCCAGGCTCTCAGCCGCAGGGCATTGACGGTTGGACGTCACCATCGGGAACGAACGCACGGGTGCTCTCTCGCAACTCCCTCCTCTCCTCGACAACGATTGGCGGCAGAGATCGGCGACTCGGCTCTGCTCCTCCCTACGGGCTCCCATTCTGAAGAGTAACAACTTCGATACCCGCGACCGGTTCACAGTCCACTCGCTCAGGCTTTCATTTAGCAGCATTGCCCGGACCGAAAGCAAATGTTGCCTACGTGGAAAAGTATTGGCTGGTCTGTTTTCTTATTCCATCTGCATTCAGTGTGCTTTCACGTGCAGTCTCCGGCCTCTTGGCAAGGGTGCCTTGTGGGGAGAGACTGTTCAGTTTTCTTTCTGCGTCCTTTTCCCTGAGCCCGGAGAGATTCCGGCTTGGCCTGTATTGCTGTCGACATGACTTTTCAAACCTTTACATTCGTCCTTTCTTTGGTTGGAGGCATTCGATCAAGTTGGGTGAGGGGAGTGATGATTCCCGCCCTTTTGAGTGAGAATTGGACATGGCGTGTCCACTGCCCAAGAGCATTCCTTCTCTCCCTTTTGACGCTTTTATTTGCACCTACCTTTCTTGTCACAATACTGCATGGCACGTTTGTTTAGAGGATATCCTTTGATTGGCATCCATAGAGGGCTTTCACGGCTGTTGGTTTTCCCTACACGCTTTCTTATAATGCTTGTTGATTTCCTTTTTTTTATACCTACAGAGGTGGACTACATTTTACAATGTTCACGCTCACGACGCGATGAAAGAGAGGCTCGGAACGGAACGGCTTCAAGAAGGAACGAGAAAAAAACAAAAGGGGGCCTTTGCACAAAAAGAATGTCATTTCGCTGCACACATTGGGCCAGCACGGCCGAGGCCAAAGGAGGAGGAGAAACCAAAAGTCTTTCATGTGTCTGATCAATCCGTCTGTTGGCGTTCGTAACTGGAGCGAGCAAATGATGTGACCGTTCTGCACGGCTTTGAGAAGCGGTCTCTCCAGATTTGGAATGCCGACTGGCGTTGTTCAAATGGAGTTCCAGGAAAACCAGTGCCTGGTACTTGAACCCTACACAACAGTACTAAAACAAAAAACAAGAAAATGAAACAACCCTTCAAAACGTGCCTGAGGCCAGTTTTCTCATACCCACGTGAATAGTGATATGAATTGGCATCGGTCCTGGACTAAGTTTTGTTTAAGCCACACACGGCAGCTTGACTTGCGTCTCGTCCAAAACTGCTGCCATGTAGATTTCGGCAGGGTTTTACCAATCAGAGCCTCGCACCCAACCACCCACCCCACTTGCACACCTCCATTTGCCAATAGTGCGCAATTCACACGCCTCCCTCCCTGCGGGACGACCGCGTTGCACTGCTATTCTGCACAGTCCCCGTCTAGCAAGAAACTACAAGGAATTCCTGCTGCCTGCGAGCGGTGCACACCACATTCCGGGGGCCTCGAAACCCCTTGTCAAGAAATGTCGTCGCGATTCGTGTCAGGCGGCACGACCGACACCAGGACGGGCGAGGTCGTGCCCGCGGACCCGTCGGCGTCAACACCGGCGGCGGCACCCGGCGGCGGCAGCAGCAGCAGCAGCGCCCGGAGGTCGGAGGAGTGGGCCGCGGTGCAGGCGCAGGTGGAGGAGGAGCGGCGGCGGCGGCAGCAGCAGAGGGAGGAGGCCGCGGCGCGCGGGGGCGAGGCTGGGGAGAAGTCCCTCTACGACGTCCTGCAGGCCAACAAGGCCGCCAAGCAGGCGGCCTTCGAGGAGGCCAACAGGATCAAGAACCAGTTCCGGCCGCTCGACGAGGACGAGGTCGAGTTCCTGGACGGCGTGCGCGAGCGGCAGCGCGCCGAGGAGGAGAGGCTGCGGAGGGAGACGGAGGAGGGGCTGAGGGGGTTCCGGGAGCTGCAGTCCAAGGTTGCCGCGTCCTCCGCTGAGGAGGGGGAGGGCCCCGAGGGGGAGGCCGTTGTGGAGGGGATTCCTTCATGGAGTGTGGGCCGGAAGAGGAAGAGGCGGAAGGATGAGCCTGAGGGGATTCTGAAGGGACTGAAGAGGCAGAGCAGTGCTGCTGCTGCTGCTACGGCTACTGACGCCACGACCAAGGCCGCTGATGGGGACGGGGGTGCAAAGGTTGACGACCGGGACAAAGATGGAGCCCCTGACGAGGCAGCAGCGCGGGCTGAGAAGAGCGCAAAGGATGCCAACGGTTCAGGGACGAAGCCTGCTCCACCGCCGACGGCGGCGAAACCGAAGGCCGTTCTCGTCGACTATGGCTCGGACGACGATAGCGATTGAGAGGCATGGCACCACGGCGTCCACACAGACAAGGCGTGTTCGCCAGTCGAGGTCGTCTTCTCAGGCTCGAGCAGCTCGCACGCCGACCACGATCAGCCTACGAGCGACTCCGCCCTTTATGCTGCCGAAGCGTAGAAGTCGCTTACAGCTGACGGCCAACTCGGGCAGGAGAACAGGGGCGTGAAACCTCGACAGGACAGGATGGGCTGCAGTATCTGTCATACGGACAGGAATCACGGCCGTCATGCATAGAACCAAAGCCCTCTGGACTGAGAAGAAATGGATGTAATGAACGGCAGACATGCCTTCAATTCCTCTTATAATTGAGCAGCGAGGACCAGGTCTTTCTGCCCTGTACAGCAGCTACCTGGAGATGAGCTGCACAAGACCATCTGCTAGCTGTATGGTCATTACGCACACAAATATGCCGTGCCCAGTATAATACAAGACCTAGCAACTCCTGTCTATATCCACCATCCAAACTCCAGAAATGCGATTGAGCCGTCGTCGAATCCCCCAGACTCCCTACACCTGGGCCGAGTAAGCCCTGCCCCGCGGCCATGACATTTTGGTGACTACTCGTCGTCGAAACTCGTGGGGACCTTTGGCTCCTCCTTCTTGAATTTGCTGGCGGTCCACCTCCAGAGGGCCCTCAGGTTGCCCTTGGTCCACCCCTCGACCTCCTCCTCGGGGACGACGATGCCCCTCGCGCGCTCCTCGTCCTCGGGCAGCAGCTCGAACCTCCTCATCCGCATGCCGATGCGCTGGTCGATGACCATGGGCCGAGGCCAGATCTTCTCCTTGGCGGCGGCGGCGGTCTCCTTCTTCTCGTCCTTGTCCCCCTTCCATACGGACTTGACCCAGTCCCTCTCCTCATGCGCCAGGGCCCTCTGCTGCTCCCAGCGGGCGTCCGGGCTGTCGTCCGCGCCGGCCTCCTCGCGGAACTCGCGGTGCGCGGCCAGGCACGCGGCGGCGACCTCGCGGCCGACGTCGTCCGCCAGCCTCCGCCTCGTCAGGAAGCGCGCGAAGCGCGTCGGCGTGTTGAGGAAGCCGAGGATGTGCGGGAAGGGGACGGGCACCGAGGGCGTCAGCCCCGAGGGCACCAGCAGCGGGAGGTGGGCGGTGGCGTAGTCCTCGGGCGAGTTGTAGGGTTTTATCTGCGGCGGCCGCTTGGTCTTGGTCTTCGCGTCCGCCGCGGCGTCGCCCGACTCGGGCTCGGGCTCTGGCGGGTCGGGCTGCGCGTGCGGCGGCGCCTCCAGGGGCCCCAGCCAGCCCTCGTGCAGGCCGCGCGTGTACTCCTTCCACGCGGCGCGGCCGACGACGATGTCGCCGCGCACGCCGTCGTAGAGCGGGACGCCGTGCGCCTGGCGCCAGGCGTTGACGCGGTCCTCCTCGGTCGGCAGCAGCTGTTGCTCCCCCGACGCTGTGTCCTTCTCCTGGGCCCTCCGCCTCCGGCGCACCCTCTCGGCCACGGCGGCGCGGATGTCGCCTTGCTGGCGGCCCTGCACAAAGTCCCAGTCCAGCCCGCTCGCGGCCAGGACGGGCTTGATGTACTCGCTGTAGTGGTCCTGGGCGACGCGCAGGCCGTCGCCGGGGGGCGCCTCGAGGTACACGGTGACCTTGCGCGGCATCTGGCTCGGGTTCGGCAGGGGCTGCTTGGCGAGGTGCTCGACGGCGTGGGCCCAGCGGGCGGTGGCGCGCTTCTTCTCGCGGCGGTCGTAGATTATGGTGGCGGCCAGGGCGGAGGAGAGGGTCCAGAAAATCATCCAGTTGCGGGAGGGCAGCTTCCGTGGCAGGGCAGGCAGGCCCATCATTCGGAGGGCCGGGTTCTGCGGTGGTGGTTTCGTCGGTGGTGGTGCCGATGCTGATGCCTTTGATGCTGTGGTTGTTGTTGTTGATGTTGTTGTTGATGTTGTTGCTGCTGTTGCTGCGGGCGCAGCTTGAGCCACTGGAGGGTTGGGATCAGCCATCTTTTTTGGACAGCTACCAGAGCCTGGGAAAGGGCAAACGACTCGGTGTGTTGTTGTATAACAACGACCGTCGTGGGCTCGTTCGTTCGGAGGTCGGGTCGCTGATGCGCTCGGGGGAAAAAATCGTAGGTGCGCCGATAAGAGCAGTTTTGTCGGAGCTTATCGGGTCCTTGCTCGAGCTTCCTTGACAACCTTGGAATTGATGAGCCATAGTGGAGACCGTACTCAATCAACGTCATCCATTTCAATTCTGCCAATGCATACTTTTCGAGATCGGCCTGCTGCACCAGAGGGCATTAAAGCTGTCAATGTAGGGTAGTCTGTGTGACATGAGTGGGGGCTTCCTCATGAGTGAAGTCGGATGTGAATTGAGTCTCTGGCTCTGTATCACAAGCCCAGCACTTTGACGAACCAAGCATTTGCTATGATGGTATGTAGCAGCAGCTTTCGACGCTAGGTGTTTGCCGATATCTTAGATCGCCGTCGGCTGTGGTAATTTATGTCGACCAGTCACAATTGTAACCACAGAGGCAGGTTGCTGCAAGATCTGTTCTATAGATGCAGCCTGTATAATAAGAGGCCGAACCAGTTTCTGTCCCGTCCCAGACGTTCGGATTCGTGGAGGATCGCCCGGTTTCTGCGAGGACCTGCATGTGCTGGTACCGAATGGCGCAGCTCGTAGATACGGGGGTACTCCCACCTTTGACGCTGTGTGAGGACACGACGACACGAGAATTGGTTGCCGTAGGCGCGGGCGCGGGTGTGGGTGTGGGCGGAACATCGCAGACAGAACGTGGGGGATCCGCTACGTAACAGGCTATTTCAGCCTCGAGGGCACATCCGGCCAAGCTGCCAACCGACATGCTTGCTTACGCTGCACCCCTGAAAAGGGGTGCATGCATGTTTCCGCGAACCTTGGTTGCTTAGGAGAACGAGGAGGAGGAGGCGGGAGGGGCGGCGAAGGAGGGGGTGGAAAAGGATGGGATCAAGAAAACTCTCGGAATCCAGCTTCTCGAAACACGCACACGCACACACACCAAACAATATCGTGGATGCAGAGTGGGTTATCTGTCTGTCTTTTGTTCTTCTTTCTCAGTATATCTGTCTACGTTTCAACTCGACTCTCCATGTGGAGGATCTGCATGTGACTCGAGCCTCGATATTGTAAGAGTGGCCCCCCATCCACCACCACCTGCCACCCTGCCCTGCGTGCCCTGTTAGACATGTTTTGAGGCTGTGTGGGATGCCCCTCCCAGGTCCATCGAGGAACGGCAAGCTAATTGACTTTTCCCTCTCTCCCTCTCCAGGGCAAGACACCGAGCACACACGCGAGCACACACAAGCACACATTTATCTACCTACCTACCTACTACCTTTGTAGGTAGATATATATACACACGACACTCTACGCTACAGCAGTCAGGAACAATAGCCTGCTTGACTCGTGGGCATAAACAGCTCTTCAACCTTAATAAGCGTGCTTGGTTTTTGACATAAGAGACGCCAAGATTGTTGCTGGGTGGTTGGTACGGTCTGTGTGGGAGAGAAGCACACATACATAATATACTGCGCAGGAGGAAAAGACTCGGGCCATCGCCACCCTCTCTGTGTCTCTATCTCGAGCTTTGACGAGGCCGTCGAGTACTTGGCCAGCCATCCACCAAGAAGCAGCAGCACCTCTCTACACCTCTCCACGCCTCCAACACTACCACCACGGCACTTATATCAATAAGAGCTGGGCAGCATTCCACCGTCGCACGCACGCCCGCCGGCCTGCCTCACCGCTGCAACTCTGCGACCGAAGCGCAGGACCGCGCTCCACACCTCAATCAAGGCGAACCCACGTCCCTGACGGGCATTTGCTAGCGCTCGCGGCAAAGCGGTCCACCCTCGAAGGGGCCACTCCCCCCTTTCCCCTCCATCCTCGAAGTGGAAAGACCCTCCCTTTTCCGCCCACACTGACTGACAGGCTGGCTCCCTTGGCCACACGCGCGACCAATACCAGGCCAAGACCCTCCGAACCGAAGGTCCCAGCGCCGGATCAATTCCACGGTAATACAATACGTTGCAGCAGTCCTGCCCGGCTGCTAAAATAACTCCTGTCCACAATGGACAACCAGGGGAACCGCCTGTACCTCAACATTGCCAACAACGGCGCCAACATAAACTCGGGCAGCCGACCTGCCTACCCAACCACGCCCTCCACCTTCCCACAGCCCGTCTCCGGTGCCTCTGGCATGCAACAGCAGCAGCAGCCTTACGGTTACGCTCCCCAGGGCTACTTCAATCCAAACCAGCAGCCGCAGCAGCAGCAGTACCAGGCCGGGTACCAGGGTCAACCAATGCCTACCCACCACCAGGACTTCGCCCAGGGCTACGGCCAAGCACGATCCAACACGCCCGGTGCCAGCAACGACCCAAACACCGGTCTTGCCCACCAGTTCTCCCACCAGAACCTCGGCGGTGCTGCTCGCTCCGGTGGCTATGGCTCGAGGGGTCCTTCGCCCGCCGGCGCTCAGCGGCCACGTACAGCTGGTGGCTCCGGCCAGGCCCCGAACTACAGCTACCTGAACGCCCCGATGCCCTCCCAGCCTGGCTCCAAGGGCGGCAATGGCGAGTTCGAGGTTGCTCCCGAGCGCAACCCCGACAAGTTCGGCTCCAATGCGAACAACAACCAGAAGAAATGCTCCCAGCTTGCCGCAGACTTCTTCAAGGACAGCGTCAAGCGGGCCAGGGAGCGCAACCAGAGGTACGTCCAGTCACTCCCGCCGCTTCGGCCTCTCTCCCCTTTCTCCTCGCCCCCTTCCCCCCTGGGCCCCTACGCCCGCCACGCACCAGTCTGGAGCTCCGCTGACCTTTGGGTCCCCGCGCTTGCAGGCAGAGCGAGATGGAGCAGAAGCTGTCCGAGCCCAACCAGTCGCCAGCCCGCAGGGAACAGATCTGGGCCACCGGTGGCCGCCGCGAGGGTTCTTACCTGCGTTTCCTGCGGACCAAGGACAAGCCCGAGAACTACAATACGATCAAGATCATCGGCAAGGGAGCTTTCGGCGAGGTTAAGCTGGTACAGAAGAAGGCAGACGGCAAGGTTTACGCTATGAAGTCCCTGATCAAGACGGAAATGTTCAAGAAGGATCAGCTGGCACACGTCCGAGCCGAGCGAGATATCCTTGCCGAGAGCGACAGTCCCTGGGTGGTGAAGCTGTTCACGACCTTCCAGGATGCCCACTTCCTGTACATGCTCATGGAATTTTTGCCCGGTGGCGATTTGATGACCATGTTGATCAAGTACGAGATCTTCTCCGAGGATATTACGCGCTTCTACATCGCCGAGATCGTTCTCGCAATTGATGCCGTTCACAAGCTGGGCTTCATCCACAGGTAGGTTCACGACGGCTTTGCTGTGGTCTTTTACGATTCGCGGGCGCTGACACCCGCCGCAGAGATATTAAACCTGATAACATCCTGCTTGATCGCGGTGGGCACGTCAAGTTGACCGACTTTGGCCTGTCGACCGGTTTCCACAAGCTCCATGACAATAACTACTACCAACAGCTCCTGCAGGGCAAGTCGAACCGACCCCGTGATCGTAACTCTATCGCCATCGATCAGATCAATCTTACCGTGTCCAACCGCGCGCAAATCAACGACTGGCGGCGGAGCCGAAGGTTAATGGCGTACTCCACGGTCGGAACACCCGATTACATTGCCCCCGAGATCTTCACTGGCCACGGGTACAGCTTTGACTGCGACTGGTGGAGTTTGGGTACCATCATGTTCGAGTGCTTGGTGGGCTGGCCACCATTCTGCGCCGAGGATAGCCATGACACGTACCGCAAGATTGTCAACTGGAGACAAAGCTTGTACTTCCCCGATGATATCACCCTGGGCGCCGAGGCCGAGAATTTGATAAGAAGGTATGAGCAACTCCAACGAGTCTCGGCCTCTCTGGTGCAGAGAGAGAAATGCTGACCGGAAAATAGCCTGATTTGTAACACCGAGAACCGGTTGGGTCGCGGTGGTGCTCACGAGATCAAGAGCCACGCCTTCTTCCGTGGCGTCGAGTTTGACTCGCTCAGGCGCATCCGCGCTCCGTTCGAGCCCCGCCTCACGAGCAACATCGATACGACATATTTCCCCACGGACGAGATCGACCAAACCGACAACGCGACTCTACTCAAGGCGCAGCAGGTCCAGGCGTCAAAGGCCGTGGGTGTTGTGGAGGAGAGCCCCGAGATGAGCCTTCCTTTCATTGGATATACCTTCAAGAGATTCGACAATAACTTCCGATAAATCGCGAGCGATAAGACATTGCATACATCAGGGCGGCCGTCCGTCTACCGGGCAATGCCTGGGGCGCTGGTACGACAGGCGTTGCCAAGCAACTGCCATCATGTGCGACTTGATTTTCTTTTTGACTGTTGGTGCATCTTGTTCCCTAGCAGGGAGCGAGCAGGCTGTGGGCGATCAAACCAGTCCAAATTTCACGGGGTTGAAATCGACCTTCCTTTCGGTTCGAGCCAGGCGGCAGTTCTTGGCTCATGGAATTTGAATCGGACCGGCTCCGGGCCAGCCTCCCACGTGCCTGGGCGAGAGCTGAAGATTTGATTGAGGACGTGAGCATCATCGGCATGATAGTGAGAAGAGAAAAGGACAAATACGCAAGGCCAGGCGTTGTTGGTTTAGTCATTTTTTGAGGCTGTACGTCAGCCTACGCTAGACAACATATCACGATGATAGACGGGCGGGTCGTCTGATGCCTGAATAAAACATCTGCATAAGAAGGGTATCTTGATTACTCCTGTCTCCGATCATGGTTGGATTAGCCTTGCGTGTAAGCTATCCTTGGTCCCTGCTCCATGCTTTCCACACCCAAGCCCAGATGCAACTCCTCTCGTAGATGGAAGTTACTGTGTGGCCGTCGAGTCCTGATTCGTGTCAGCGAAATTGGTCTCTGTTGATGGTCTCGACGTCCCCTTACGTATTTCTATTCTCTCTGCCGCATCCGCGTGCCTTTTAGCACCCTCCCGCGGCTAGTTGCATGCATGTCCACTTCCACAAGCCCAACGCCCTCGACCCCTGATCAGGACATGCATAGGGCGGCGCCTGCTATACGTAGCGGGTTTTTTGGTCATCTTCTACCACGCATAACGATCCCCGTGATCTGTCACCATTGTCTCCTGCGTCCCGCCCACCACCCCTTTACCGTCGGCCTCCGAGGCCCGGCGCGGCGTTGAACCTCTCCTCACGCTCCGTCATGAACATGATCTGGACCCAGTACTCCTTGGAGTCCGGATCCCAGAACTCGAACTGCTTGTCGTCGCGCTTGTCGAGCTCGCGGGCGGGGATCTTGAAGCCGCACGTCTCGTAGGGCTCGGCGGCGACGAGGAGGTACTGGAAGTTCTTGTCGGGCTCCTCGACGCGCTGCGAGAAGGCGCTCATGATCTGCCACTTGGGCGTCGCGCCCTGCCCGATGTCCGGGTACTGCAGCTGGAACAGCAGGCCCTGCTGCCGCGTCACCGGGTCGCGCACCTTGGTGATCTTGTACCCGGGCCGCCCGATCTTGACGACGTTGCGCCGCGGGCCGCCGCCCGCGCCGGCGCCGCCGCCCGCGGAACCCAGCCCCAGCGCCCCGAACCCGGCGCCCACCACGCCCACCGGCAGGCCCGTCTGCGGGTCGAGCTGCGCCTTGCCCTCCTTCTGCTCCTTGGCGGCGCGGCGCGCGAGGTTGGTCTGGTGCTTCTTGCCCTGCGTGTGCGCGAGGTAGCTGCCGTCGTTCTGGTGCACCGTCAGGCAGAGGCGGCACTCGAAGCTGCCGACGTGGTTCTTGAAGAAGTACGGGTCCTTGTCGAGGTCGATGGTCTCGAGGGCCAGCTTGCGCAGCCGCTCGCGGCGGTCGGCGTTGGTGGCGCTGTGCGAGGCGACGCCGCCGCCGCCGAACTTTGAGCCCGCGCGGTTTTGGTAGTCCATGTTGGTTTTGCGGTCGGTGAGCTGGGTCGAGAGGGTGGAACCGATGGGGTCGATGAGCTCGTCGTGAGCTGGTCGTGGTGGTTGTCGGGCGGGCTGTCCTTGCTCTCAAGGTGTGAAGTCGTGAGGTCGTGGAATGTTGCTATCGATACGCTTATCTTATCATTTTCGGGCGTTTTAAACAATTATTACGACGACCCACAAGAGAGACTGAGCAAGACCGTAAGGACTGTCAAATTTGTAGTCCAACCAGTCTTGAGTGTGCTTCTGGTACTCTTAATTCCATTCCAATTCATGCAGGTTAACGTCAGAAACTTCAGATTGCCGTCCCTCATTGAATTGCTTTCTTCCCAGGCTCTGTGTGCTCGGCTTTCGATGGTATCATCCAGTCAGGAGGATGACTACTCTTTCACTGTAGTCCGTCGCTCCAGATCCACACCCAGGACCGATCATCGCTCGATCTCAATCCGTTCGTTCCCCATTCCTCGGATTCTTTGACGTGGCACTTGCTTCACGAGCAGGCAGAATTCGAGTCCGTTGGCAACAAGGATACAACATGGACTTAATTAAGCACAGAGCAACGTTTGGCAATCCTTGCCCGGTTGTCGACTGTGTCCCCATGTTCATCAAAATTCCAGCTCAAAGTCAACCCAATGTCGATGGACCACAGAAGTGACACTGCCTTGTCCTCACAAAAATGGGTTACTAAAAGAATATCGAAACCCTGGCTGTTTCCACCAAGGAAGACCGTATTGTCGACCTGGGCACAAATAATTATGCAGTACTGAGACCCCCGGAGACCCAGTGCCCGTCGATGGGCCTCCCGCCCTTCAAAGGGCTTCTCGCGAATCGATCAGCCGTCGGCGCGAACAACGGAAGGCCACATTCGTCAATTCCATATGATTTGATGATGCCTTGAGCTTGATCCGTAGAGAGGTGCTCGAGGAAACCAACAGTATCACGGGACGGTGACGGTGAGCACAGCGCATAGCAGCTGTTCATCAGCACATCGCTTCCCGAGGTTGGCTCAAAGAATACAGTCGTCCTCGAGACGCTGCCCGTCGATACTTGGCGCAGTAGCGTCGACCTGTCGGTGAGGAGGTAAGCCCCGGCGGCATCTGCCTCCCTTAATGCTTCCGACGGGGTGAGCAGGCTGGTTTGATACCATTGCTCTCCCGAGGGCACGTCTTCCGAGCGCTCCCATGGACTCAAGTTGCAGGTCGACCAGAGGGCCCGCTCCTTCCACATCGTGGCCGACATGTCGGCTCGGCTATGGAACAGCGCTTTGGATCGCGCGATCTTCAGCAGGCCTTCCGACAGAGACACTGCGCTTCCAACACCGGCCGGGTCGCCCAGTGGCCCTGCCAGGCAAAAATGGTCGTGGAACACGCACCCTTTGGTCAGTGACCAGCCCTCGGCTGCGGCGAGGTCTTCCTGCTCCCGCTCGTATGTCAAGGCAACGTCGACATACCCATGAAGGAGGGCTAGTTGAGTATTCCTAGAATGGTTACAGACCCAAGCTATGGAGGCTGCTTCGGGAAGAGTACTGAGATAGTCATGCGCCAAAGCTGCTATCAGCCCCGTCGCCCCTTGGCCATGTTAGTCCTGGTAGGCTCGAATCGGTCTGTGGAACATACATACCTGCGCCTCCGTTGCTTCGCCACATCAGTACGCATACGTATTTGAGCATGAGACAAAAGGGTGCTTACCCTATACGAAGGAGAAGCGGTCCCGTCCCATATACTTCGGTTGGGTCTTTGGCCAGCTCGCCGTGAGAGATTATGGTGGTCTGCCCCGAGGCCGGTGCCGGTTGCGTACACCTGTCATTGCCGTTGGAGGTCTCTTTCGCTGCCTTGAGGTGTTGACCTGTGCTCACGCTTCCCTCCATCGTCATAAAGTTCAATGTTCAGTGCTTTGAGGACGGTCCAGATGATCCAAACTCTTCGACTTTGGCGCCAAGCTCAGTTGTCTTTTGTCTCGGGTTATGAGGGGTTAAATATGCGGAGGGTGTGGGGCTTCCCGGCCAGTCTATTCTCGGCTCGAGCCTTATCGTCTATGGTGTGACTCTGTCAAGAGCTTCTCAGTTCAAATGTTCTCATTGAGCCACGGCCATGAACCCGTGCTGGTTGTTTCCGCAATTGGTGCGAGAACTCGGAATGACTGTAACAAAGCTGAACTCCTTTTAAAGAGATATATTAAGGTCATCTTCCGCAACACATGATTTTCCTCAGACTGCGGATGCTCTTGCTTGGTTTATTTCATGTCCGAGATCGATCAGTTCACGACCGTCTTGCCGCTGTATTTGGACAGCTTATACTGTAGCTCTTCATCAGCGAGGCTGTACTAGTAAGAGCATGCTACAACTTCCTGATGTCAGCATCAGCAACGACACTACACAGAGCATCATAGGGTCCTAGATTCTATGGGCGACTTGTATGGAAAAGTGCGTTTCCCTTTTACAATGGGCGGCTCAGGCTGTTGAGGCGGGCTGACTGGCGTTGGCCGAGTCGAATCGCAACTGGGAGCAGTCAAGGCTCTGTAAGGCCAGACTAGAGAGTAATGAGATTGAACACCCCATCAGACGGCTTGAGCAATGACTGGATGACCAGGGGAAACTTCAGCTGGCTGGCCGTGAGCTCTGGTGGACCGTGGTCAAAGACGAGATGGGTTGTTCTGATGGTCATTGTTTGTTTGTCACAGTAGATGAGGAGCTCAAAGCCACTGGTTGTCAAGGTAACAATAATGCAAGATGCGATGCCTCTCCTCATTCGGTTGCTTTTGTATGACGCTTTGTCCTCGAGCTGTTTCCCGGCAGCTTCTATGGGTGAGCTCTCTCAGATGCCGCCATGCTGCTCGTCCCAGAGCTCGAGAGCTCGAGTTGTGATCAACGTCTTTCCCCACCGAGAGGGGACTCCATCAAATTTCCAGGGTTCAACACTGTTGACTCTACAAAGTGTTCTTTCTGGACGTATCTTCCTAGGGACTTGGGGGTGAAGTGGATTCGATACGTTTACTGTCACTGTGGTTTGTTTGATCACAATTCTGCGTCATCTACTTTGCGACAGCTCTAGGCTGTTCGTTCCTCTGGATCAACCTCTGTTGCCAGGACTCAGGGAATGGTCAAGCTTCGAAAGTCTCCAAAGCCATCCAAGTGAAATCAAATCCCACTGAGGTTGCCTGGGCCAGTTCAATGTTATCGGCCAGAGATGATACGCACACACTTCATTCGCTACCTATGATTCGCTAGCCAGTTCGCAGAAGTGTTGACAATACCTATGACTCTCAAGACAATACCAGCATGAGAGCCCGGCAACTAGTTGCATTCACTTTTTCTACCACAGGAAGCTTGTAAACACACTTTGCATCTCACCCTGTGTCCAGACTCTAGCCCCATCCCCCTTCTTTAAAACCCCCCAGCTCCCCCAGTCCCAACCCAACCCAACCTTCCCTTCTTCCCTTGTTCCCTACTTCCCTTGTTCCCTTGTTCCCTTCTTCCTTTCCTCAGACCACTCTGGTTTTTGCATCGACCTGTCAACCATCGACGGTCCCAAGCACCTGACCAGATCCTCATCAACCTTTCGAGCAAAGGAAACTTATTTCTCGCCTCCAAAGCGTTGATACCCTCGCCTCAAGCTATCTCGAGCAAAGACAACCAACCCGTTTGTCGCCTCCAGATCAGCCAACGTGCCAAACCTCCACGACGCGTCGAAGCTGAACCAAACACATTGACGTAAGCTCTTCCTTGCCCTCTCGCAACCCATCCTGCCCCACGCTTTGCAACCCACCACCAGTTGGCCTGCTCCTTCGCCCTTTCATCAGTCCCCCCAGCATCCCAAGTCCCTCCAGCATCCCAAGTCCCTCCAGCATCCCAAGTCCCTCCAGCATCCCAAGTCCCCCAGGCAACCAACTGATCAACAAGACATCGCAGAACATCAATCAATCACGCGACAGCTGCGTTGGTCTCGCAGCACACCTCACGATGCCCGACCAACGAGGCGGCCTCGCCGCCTTGTGGTACACTCACAACGCCTTGTTTTGGGTGTTCCTCGCTCTCGTCGGCGCCACCGTCACCGCGTTGCTGGCCATGTCACAGGCCAACGCCCTCCTAGCCCTTCTGACCCTAGTCATCTCCCTCGTCTCTGTCTACCGGTTCGCCTTCTACGAGTGCTCCTTCAAGACCCTTCTCACTCGATACCTCCGATTCTGCGGTAGACTACCTGCTCGAATCTGGATCATAGCCTTGTTCGTGGGTGGATTGATCCAAAGCTTCCGCGGCCATCCTTTGTGAGTACCATTCTTTGTCCTGCTAAAACTTCCCGATCTCTATCCCTCGGGATGTTCCAGAATGTACCCCTTTGGGACCCGTAGCAAGGGACTAACAGGTACCAGTGGCATTCTCACCGTGCTCTTCGGATGCATAATCATTCTCAGTCTCGATCACCTCGGAAAATCTAGCCCGCAAGCAATGGACGGCCTCCGGGTTGCCACGCGTGAAGGCGATCCGTCGGTCGTTGTTCTCCAGCCTGACGAGTCTGGTAAGTCTCATGATCCCAATCAACCTCCCCAAAGCCTGAGCAGTCTGCTGAACCTGAGCCAGACCTAGACCTCGACCTCGACCAGGGCGCCGGGCCGAACCACCGCGCACGCTATCGGCTGAGAGTCTGCTGGGGATTGATGCTGTTTGCTCTCTCTCTTTTCGGCGGTTTCGTGCTGGCCAATGTCCTCATCGATTGCTTGGCCAGCTCAATCAAGGCCGGCCCGATCGTCATCGAAGACTCTCGCCTGGTCGCGTCTCGTTTCAGGGCCGAAACCAACACAACTGAGGTCACAGCCGCAAGCAACACCACCAAAGTCACGGTCGCAATGAACATGACGGGTGCCTTGCCCCAGCTCTCGAACACGGCACCCCCTCCTGATTTCATCACCACCTTTGGGAGCCCTTGCCAGGTTGTCGCGACGCCAGCGCCAGCGCCAGTCGCCAAGTCGTTCTTCGTGGCACCCTCAACGCCGATGCCTACACCAGAGCCCACCCCAACCGCCATGCCTGAAGTAGAGCCAGAGCCAGAGCCAGAGCCAGAGCCAGAGGCAATCATTCTTCCTGACGATGCCTTCCACGCCTTTCAGCTGTTGTTTGAGAAGCACATGGCCTCAGTAAAGTCTCTCCTGCCGTGGTGGTTCGGTCTCCAGACCGAACACCAGTGGGCTGCCATCGCTGTCGCATTGGTGGTAGCTTGGGCACTGTTTCCGCACCTCGCATCGATGAGCACCGGCTCCACCGCCCTTGCAATGGCCTACTTCGCCTCGACCTCCCTGTTCCACTCACTCCGAGGTCACGGACTCACTCGCGACCAGTCTCTCATCAGCTGCATGGCAGCGGGCCTGGCTTTGACCGTAATCATCGTGGCTTGCATCTTCTTCCTGCTGCAGCTGGGCAAACAGTCATGGAACAACGCCATCGGCCTTTCCAAGCTCACGGGTGACCTTGATAAATTCATCAGGCAAATGGAGTTTCTGGAAAAGCAGTTGAATCGGCTCCAGGCAACCGAGTTTGATCCAAGAGGTCTTCGGGAGTTACATGTCTCAATGGAAGAGATCAGGACCAGGCTCGAGAACATCACCGGAGCAGACCCCGAAGCCCTCGCACGCATTCAGAAGGAGCTGGACAACCTCTCTCACAGCGTCTCCGATCTCCACGGATCCTTCACCAACCTGCAGACTCAAGTCAATGAGCTCGGACCTGAGGCAGATAGGAAACTCCTCAAGCAGGGTCAGGACACAACTAAGAGCATCGACGACGTCTTGCGCCAATTCCGTGAATTCAAGACATATGTCCAGTCAGAATTCAACAAGATGACGTCCGAGGCCGAGCAAGAGTTGAAGTACAATGTCTTGGATTGTAGGGTCGACCAAATTGAGGAAAACAATAGGTGCATACTCGGAGAGATCGACGCTCTCAAGGACGCCAGAAACTCCACCGAGGACGCTGTCGAGAAGCTCAGCTCCGAAACCGCCCAGAACCGCAAGGATGACCTGGAGGCCAACAAGAAGCTGGGTGTCATGGTCAAAGACGCCCACGCGAAGATCGAGGAGGTTGATGAGAAGCACAGCACTCAGAATACCGAGTTGGACTCCAAGATCAACAGGGAGGCAGCCAGCACGAAGGCGCGCTTTGAGGAGACTGACCGGGATGTGAGCGAAGTCCGCAATGAGGCCAAGGAGGCCGCGGACGAGCTCCGCAACCAACAATCTCAGATGGAGGCCAACTTGAGCGGACGCATCCAGAACAACGACAATCGGGTGACTCGCGCCGAGCATGCCCGGATCAAGGACAAGAACGACCGGATCAAGGACAGGAACGAGATGGGCAAGCGCTTGGATGGTGTCTCCACCAGACTCACTGTCGTGGAGGACGTCATCCCCAAGTTGCAACAGCCCAATGTTGAAGTGCTCGTCCGCAGCGTCCTTGGCGATAGCAGGTTTGAGGCGGGAGTCCACCACCTTGTGCGAACCGATCAGATCCTGCAGATGATCTTCAATCTGCTGCTTCCGGCCTTGCAGAAGGAACTTACGACCCACATGCAAGCCATCGCTCAGAACGACTTCGTTGAGAAAGTCAACGGGGAGCAGTTTTCTCAATTCCTTCGCGACCACATCTCCAACGTCCTCCAGGAGCACCAAGCCCATGGCACATCCCCTCACGGTACTCCTCATGAAACCCCTCGTGAGTCGAGTTCCGGAGTGCCGGCAACCTCTCCTGTTCCTGGTCACACGAGCCCTACTGGCACCCCCACACCCTCCGGTACTCCCCCAGGGTTGAGTTCCGAGGGCAGCCAGATCGCTCCTAATACTACCACCCCTGACGACCTTGAGGCGGGCCCCAACACGAGCGGTGACCCTCCCGTTGCCTCCCTTGGTGTTAGCAATGACGACGAGCACTCGACCACTCCCCATCATGAGTCGAGTCCCGAGGGTACCCAAATCCCTCCTGGCACTCCCACCCCCTCCGGTACTCCCCCAGGGTTGAGTTCCGAGGGTAGCCAGATCGCTCCTGACACCACCACCCCCGCCGACCCTGATGCCGGATCTGCGTCTCTGCCTTCGGTCGAGGATGAAATCCCTCAACCTGGCACTCCAGACGCTACTAATGACGGCACGGAGGGTGACTACGACGAGGATGACAACGACGAGGACGACGACGAAGCGGCCCCTGACACTTCCTCCATAGGCGGGAACACCGAGACCAGCGGAGCCACTGGTCGAAGGAGGACCAGACGTTCGTGCAGAGCAACATCGGCAGCATCCGCGGCGAGAAAGGCGGACCGAGTGGCCATCCTTGACGGCAAGGTCGTCAACGAGGATGGCAAGCTTGTTGACTCTGACGGCGCCGTCTTCGGCCGTGTCGTCCAGGGCATCGTCTCCAAGATGGTTGGCCTCAAGTGCAACAAGATTCGTCAAATCTTGGGTGCTCACCGCACCATTGTCGGATACGCCGCGCTTGACCCCGCGATCCTTGAGGGCATGAAGGTCACCCGGACTGGCAACGTTGTGGACGACGGCCACAACAAGTGGGGCAGCATCATGAACGGCAAGGGCAGGATGAAGGAGTTGGAGGGCCGCTGCTGCAACGACAAGGGCCAGGTCGTAACCGCGTCTGGCGACATCTTCGACGTGGTGCTTGTCGATGATGACGAGCACTACAAGGCCATGACGGGCGACAGCGTCAAGATCGAGCCCCGGGCGCCGCCGAAGGGTGCGGCAAAGAATGCTGGTGGTGGCCCCAAGGGCG
This sequence comes from Diaporthe aspalathi, assembly GCA_001447215.1. NCBI lineage: Eukaryota > Fungi > Ascomycota > Sordariomycetes > Diaporthales > Diaporthaceae > Diaporthe > Diaporthe aspalathi. The sequence continues at coordinate 56,935 of LJJS01000777.1, forward strand.
CTGGTGGCAAGGCTGGCACGCCTTCCAGCCCATCTGCGGGAGGCAGCGGCGGCCAGCCTTCTGGCATTGGCGCCTCGAGCTGGGGAGGCAGCGGCCCGCCTCCGTCTCCAGCCAGCAGCCCACCTCCGGGCAGCAGCAGCAGCGGCCTGGGCGGATCCCGATGGAGCTAATCCTCGGGCGGCGGTGGACGTGTCAACTACAAAAAAAAAAAAAATTGGGCAGGCTGTGTTAGGGAGGCGCAAGGAGGCGGACTCGGGACAGCATTGACGACCTGAGCGGGACGAGTGGAATTGTTCACGAGGCTCCAGAGTCTCGGAAGACCCTCCTGAAGATGAGTTGGCCTTCGGTCACACAGCATGATGGAAAATGGCGCTGTGGCAGTGGAACCAGACATGTATTTTTCTATTGTAGACTACACTGCTACATCTCGCAGAACTTTTGAGACTTCACTTTACCAATGATACCAGAGATTACTACAGCCTTGGACTGTGCTGAAAAAGTGCTTGCCTTTGTGTGCTCCCTGGGCTTATCTGAAATAATGCGAAGTAGGCGCACCATTTTGGGATACTTTGCCAGCTGCAAGGACCATATGGAATGAATGTGGTATGGAATGTCGTGGAAGAACATCACCACCAGCAGAAACACAACTGGCACCACTGGCACCCATCCGGCAGCCGTGAAGTGAGCAGTTGAGATGGGATTTGTGAGACCACTTTCAGACAGTTCACATAAGAAATTACACCCGCAGGCTCGACTGGTGACTTCAAGACAAGGTGATAGTTGTGGTTTCTCGCAGTGTAACTAGGTAGTGTTGCCACAATATTTGGATCGCAAGCCTGGTAGGCTGAACTGCAGAGGACCTCGGGTGCTTGCCCGTGAAGAAGAAGCCCTGAGTGCTTAGTATGCTTGGTCCCAAGAGGCTTCTGGCTTTGATCCTGAGTGGCATTTCAAGCATGCGGCTGATGTGCCTGTCGATACTGTGTTTTTCGTCCGTACAGGTCCTCAATGTGTTAATTCCGTGCACCTGACTGTGCGCATGCGGATTCGATTGTCCTGCCAGTTCATAGACTTACCATAGCGCCCCTATGCGGTTTGGCCAAAACCGTTAGAGGACCTACCTTCCGTCAGCAATACGGTCCCTCCGGCAGCAAGACGGGCCCCCTTAAATTCCTCGTCGGGCGACTATTAAAACAGGAAACTGCAAAAGCCTTCAAAACCTCAGAATTTTCAAAACCTCTTCCTTCTAGGAGACCTCCTCTCAAAGGGAGAACCTCCTTCCAAAGAAAGGGAGGTCTTCCAAAGGAAGGAGGTCCTTCCTTTGGGAGAAGGTCCCTCCCCTACCTAAAAAACCGCTCTTTCCTTTATTTCAAAGGGGGAGCAATTTCAAAGCCCAAATCAATTAAACAAACCTCTTTAAAAAAAAAACAACTCCTCAAAGGGAATATCTCTATAGGAATAGGAGCAAAAAAAAAGGAAAGGAATTTTATTTTAGACAGTTCTTAAGCCAAAGTATAATCTTAAAATCTGAAATCTAGAGCTCTCCTCCAATAGGAAGACCAGGCGCCGGAAGAAAGACCGGGCGGCGTGCCAAGACCAGAAGCCTCTCCAAAATGCTCCTCAAAAATCAAGCCTACCTCACGTTTTAATCGTCGCCCGACGAGGTCCCACAGGAGACGGTATTGGCGAGGCCCTATATGCGCGCTATGGTAGTTATGTAGGTACCTAAGTTGTTAGTTATCTGACCGTACTTAATTAAGTAATTGTTGCAGCGGACTACCAAACGGGCAAGACGGGCTTCAATTTTCAAGTACTACCTATCCGATGACCCTTTTTTGCGTCCAACTGTATATACATGGCTGTGTGTATATTACAGGCACATTATCGTGGTTGCCTCTATGCCTCGGTGTATGAAGATAGCTAGACCTCGCCCTGTTCCCTGCCCCTGCAAACCTTAGCTCGATGGCCTCACCTGCCGCATCGGGACCAATTCCAGCGACAACGTGGGCGCGTGATTGGCCCGGGACTCGGGTTCAAATGCTTGTTTCTGCACGGCGCGAGCTCATTGATCCATTGATCCATCTCAGACTGTCCCTGTAGCTTCCGGTTCGCTGGTCCTGACAAGCGGGAGATTTGCATCGGCAAAGCCAAACCAGGGACGGAAGGACGTTAGAATATTCAGACTATTGCTGCGGTGTCATGCCGCCCGACGCAGGACTCCTCAGGGCTTTGGAGCAGATGGGACTAAGTATATATGTACTGAGAACGCCCTGTTGCCTCTTTTGTTCCGGAAGGGTGGGAATTGGTTCGATCTCGAAGTGTAAGCCCTCTTCAGATCCAGAAGACCCAGATTCAGAAGTCCCCATCATCTCAGCATGATCTCCAACGCCAACATATTTGTCTCGGCCCTCGGGACCATCGGCTTCCTGCCGGCTGGCGCGCAGGCATGGGGTGCCTTCGGTCACGAGACGGTCGCCTATGTTGCCACCAACTTCGTATCGGCTTCCACCAAGACTTACTTCCAGTCGCTCCTGGGCGATACATCTGCGGACTACCTCGCGTCCGTATCCACTTGGGCGGACTCGTATCGCAGCACGACAGCCGGCAAGTTCTCCGCGCCGTTCCACTACATCGACGCGCAGGACAACCCGCCCAGCTCGTGCGGCGTGGACTATGACCGCGATTGTGGGAGTGGGGGTTGTGTTGTCAGTGCTATCAGCAACTACGTGAGGACATGACCAAGCCATGAGAACGGCTAATATTCTGATGAGTCTCGGTTTGCACTGACACATGGGCAGACCAGCATCCTGCTCGATACAGGTCTGAGCAAGGCTGAGAGACAGGTTGCAGCAAAGGTGTGTACACTCCCGGCGAGCTCTAGCGACTTGAATGGGCTTGAAACCCGCTGACAATGATACCAGATGATTATTCATGTGAGCTACTGAACCTGAGCGGGTGGTTTGGGCGAGCGAGACACTGACCTCAACCACAAAGTTTATTGGTGACATTGGCCAGCCCCTCCACTGCGAGAACCTCGAAGTCGGGGGCAACGACATCGATGTCACCTACAATGGAGATAGTACGAACCTCCACGCCATCTGGGACACGCAGATCCCACAAGCCGTCGCCGGCAGCTCGTCTCTGAGCGGTGCCAAAACATGGGCCGGCACACTCACAACAGGTAGAAAACCGCTCGACCCCCAGAATCTACCTCCTGGGGGAGGGGGGGGGGGGGGACAGTGAGCTTAAGCGGTTGACTTACTTACATGCGGCACAGCGATCCAGAGCGGCACGTACAAGTCCAGCGCGGCGGGCTGGGTGAGCGGCCTCAGCGTCAAGGACGCGGTCAGCAGCTCCCTGAAGTGGGCGACCGAGAGCAACGCCGCGGTCTGCAGCACGGTGCTGGCCAAGGGGGTCTCGTACGTCGAGAGTAACGACCTGAGCGGCGCCTACACGACGACGGCGAGCCCGGTGGTGAAGCTTCAGATCGCCAAGCAGGGCTATCGGTGTGTGCCCCAAAATATTCACACGCGGCCAGACTGGCCGATTGCTAATGTATACCGCAGGCTTGCGAAATGGCTGGACGCAATTGTTGCGGCTGTCTAAGAATACTGAAGAAGTATGAGGTGTGCGAGTGACCCAGCGGCGTAAAGAAGGATAATTGTCTTGGTATTGCCCCTTGTTCAAAAAGGACCGTAGGCAAGAAAGCAGGGGCGGTTGGTTACTGAGAGTTATGGTCGGGTCATTCTGCAGCTGCTCATATGCCACTGTGCTGGTCTCTCAGGTGATTGACGTCGTGGCTCAATGGTATTTACTGTCCGGACCAGGCAGGCGGTGCCTCCGGGCCAGTCGAAGCCAACTTCACGGCGCAAGTGGTACTCATAACACCTCGAGCAGGTGGGTGGCCATGTTTGGTCCGGTCTATAACAGGAATCTTTCTATAAATGATATCGACCCGCCGCCTGGCAACGCGAAAGGAAATCATCCAACGGTCAGAGTTTCGCCGTCTCAGCCATGGCAGCTCTCAACATTGGTGCCAACTGCTTCCGGGTGTTCCCGGTCTGTTGCTGGTTCCAGCAGTACCGCACCTCGTGCTGGCCATCCCCGCCACTCAGGTCGATGTGGTGGAATGGCTCCAGGCCGAGGTTTTCCTTTTGTGTCTCGACGAACCTCTGCACAGCCCTGACAGCCTTCTCGTTGAAGCCCCACACAAGCAGGTTCCTCTTGAAGACCCCGTCGTCTTTGGCCGTGGACGTCATTATAGACCCAATGTCGAGCTTCTTGTCCTGCGCAAAGGCGCGGTACTCGCGCAGGAGTGTCTCCTTGTCGCCGATATTGTCGAGCAAGTATTTGAACCCCTGAGGAACAGTAGACGTTCCGAGTGTCAGGCCAGCCTCAGTCCACGACTTGAAGTCCTTGCGAAAGTTGTCCCTGTAGGAGAACTGCGAGATGTCCTCCTTGAGCTTGTTGAGCTTCTTGTAGTACTTCTTCCTGTCGAAGTCACCGCCAATCTTAGCCTCCAGGAACTCAGTAACCTTGACGTCTGTGGGAGTTGTCTTGGCCTTCGACTTGAGATTGTTTGTGTCGATCAGGATCGGGGCCATCGCAACCCGGGCAAGGTGTGCGTCCAGATCTCGGTCGCCCTCCTCATGGCCGCTGGTCCTGGAGAGCGCCTCCCAGGTGTCCCGGCAGTACTCGACCACAAGGCTCACGCAGCTACCCGCCATCTGCAACACACGCGGCTCGTCGCCCGTCTCCTGGGGCACCACGCCCTCGTCCCCGTGGTGGTCCACACACCCGACGACGCGCGAGGCAAAACGCTCTGCGAGGGTGCCGGTCAGGGCATTGTGGTCAACCAGCACCCAGCGGGTGTCCTGTGCTTGTAAGCCCTGGGACTGGACCACCTCGTCGAGGTCCGTCAGCGTGAGCAGGTCCTTGGCCTCGACGCCGGCATAGCTGAGGGCCTTGGCGAGCTCAGGGCGCAGCGGCAGGTCCTCGCGGGGGATGTTGGCCAGAGGGATGTGCAGCGTGTACTTGGGCTGCGCGTGGCTGCGGAGGAAGGCATAGACAACGGCCGAGCAGAGGGAGTCCAGGTCTGGGACGAAAGGCGCGCCAGGTTAGCATTTTCTCATTTTCTCGGCGAGCTGACACGACATGCACATTTTCCAGCGGGTCAGGGCGTTTCCTACCGCCAGATTCGTTGCCGACGACAAAGGTCAAGGGCGCCTGTCGTTGGGCCGGAGGTGTTGTCAAGCTCTTGCGAGCGAGGAGCAGGAAGGCTCGCAAGTCCCGGGGAGGAGGCATCTATGATCTGCGCACAGCGTCGGAGGTGGTGGTTGATGGTGGGGTGAGGCCGTGGAGGGGTTGATCCGGATGGGGATGTTGCTGCTGTGTAACTTGGGGAACCAGGGAATCACTCCTATAAGACGTCACTTCAATGACGACTCATATTCCTTGAACAGACGCACGACACATGTCCGACAAGGCGCTCCAGTGTGCGAGTAATAATACCAGGGTCGTAAACAAATCGGACATTTGCCTTACGGCGAATACTTCAACGCATTTATTAACAACACGATCTGCCATCATCACCAACCACTCCGCAACCCCACCCACCTCCCCAATTTGTCCCCCAGCTCAATCAAGGGTTGAACCCTAGCTGAAGCCACGGTAAAACGGAATGACCAACTGCCTGCATGATGATACCGTCGTGTCACCCTGCAGTAAGCTTTCTCAGGCCAACAAAAAGCCCGAGACCAGAATGCTACCATAACCAGACAACGATGATGCATTAGTTCTGCCGCAATTCGGAATAGGCGGCAGCAGATTCTTCACTCTAATGGACCTATACTAGTGCCCAAGGGCATCATCCCCGTTCGTTACCTACCGTGGTAAGACACCGAGATCCGGCGTGCTCCAACGCCAGACGCGGGCATGGATGGACTCGGTGGGGCAGGGCAAGCTATCACGAAAGGCTTATCTTTCTTGAGCCACTGCAGGTCTGCTGCAGCTCTTCTCGGGCCAGGCTTTGCAGTCAGTATCTCCGAGGAGGGCGACATCGTCGGAGTTCTGCACAAACTGACATGATTTGATTCCAACGAGGAGATGCAATGCAAAAGAGTCTGATTTACTGGTTCAGTCCGCAGGCCCACATATCAATGCAGACGATGCAACCGAGCAATGTTTACTACGTGACTACGCACCCACCACCACCACACCATATCAACGCCCAAGGGGCCCGGCCAACCATGTGGCCAACATTGCTCGCTTCTAGCCCGGCGAGCCTGCTTTTCACCAGGCCTGGCCGGTGGATTCTGCCACCATTGGGCGAACTTATCCTCCATGTGGGCAAGAGCATTCCGCTGATCGGAGATGCTTGATTTCTGTACTACAAGACCGGCTCTGCCCCTCCTCCTGCCCTGCCTGCCTTGCCGGCCTTGCCAGAACTCTCTCTGCCTCACAGTCCGTCTCACATTGTTTTCTGCGGACCAGAATCCCTTGGGGCCGTCTAAAAACGATGGCGATCAAGCAACTCGCTGCCCTTCTCTCCCTGCTGCCGGGCCAGGCCCTCACCGAGACCGTTTTGGGGGCCTACATTTTCCATCGCCACGGAGACAGGACGACCAAGTCGTGGCCGCCCACGTCTCTGACCGCTCTGGGTGCGGACCAGGTCTACGTCTCAGGCCAATGGTACCGAAATCGCTACATCGCAAGCAACAGCACCAACCCCATCTTGAACATCGCTTCAGATGTCGCCGTGATCTCGCAGATGTCCATAACCTCGCCCGTGGACAACGTGCTTCAAGCATCGGCACAGGTCTTCACCCAGGCCATCTATCCCCCGGCTGGCAGCGCTGCAACCCAGACTTTGGCCAATGGACGAGAGGTCCAGGCTCCTCTGAACGGATATCAGTACATCCCGGTCAACATCGTCAGTTCCGCTGCTAGCACTTCCGGCGCTGAGGACAACCCTTGGCTGCAGGGCAACTCGGGGTGTGCAAAGGCTGTCGTCAGCAGCAATGAATATTTCTCGAGCTCAGAGTACCTCGAGCTCCTGGCCCAGACCCGTGATTTCTACCAGGGCTTGCTGCCGGTGTATAACACAACTTTTGACTCATCAGCGGCGGCCTTCAAGAACGCCTATGCGAGTATGTGTGCCTCTTCAAAGCTTACCAGACCGTTTTCTGACAGCTGCAGTCTTTGACTATGTGCACGTCTCACAAATCCACAATGCGAGCATCCCCAACGATGACCTGCTCACAAACGACGCCCTGGTCAAGCTTCAGACCCTGGCCAATATCCATGAGCTAGGCCTTGCCTTCAACGCATCCGAGCCTGTCCGGGCTATTGCCGGTTCAGTCCTCGCCGCAGAGATCCTGGACGCCCTTACCGACACGGTCGAATCCTCCCTGAAGAAGGCTTCTGCCGAGCGCTTCACCGTGCAATTCGGCGCTTACGCAACTTTCATGTCCTTCTTTGGGTTGTCGAATCTGACCACCACGAGCGAGGATTTTACAGGCATCGTCGACTATGCCAGCTCGATGGCATTCGAGCTGGTCACCAATGCCACCGTCAATGGAACTGATGCCCCCGACACAGTCAACCCAGACGACGTCTCGGTGCGCTTCCTCTTCGCGAACGGGTCTGCTTCGGACTCGACGCCGGCTCAGGAATACCCGCTGTTTGGGCAGAGCGAGACTACAATCCCGTGGAATGACTTTGTGACGAACATGCAGAAGTTCGCCATCGGAGACACCCAGTCATGGTGCATGGCCTGTGGCAACAGCACTGGGGTCTGTGCTTCTTCCTCTTCTTCTGGGTCCGGCTCAGGCTCCGAGACGACTGGGGCGTCCTCCTCCAGCTCAGGCTCAGGCCTCAGCCCGGGGGCCGCGGCTGCTGTGGGCGTCTGCTCGCTGCTCGGCTTGGTCCTGCTTCTGATGCTAGGAGCAGCTCTTGCAGGCTTCAGGGTAGTGAAGAAGGGCAAGCGATCTGCGGGAGAGCCGGCTTCGTCAACGGCCGAGGCTGACAAGAAAGCTTAGGTAGGTCTAGCTAATGACGGGTGCAGGGCGCGTATGAGGGAGCCTTCACACCTGTGGCTTGTGGATCCCCATGTAAAGGCTGAATGCGGTATATCGAGTCTGAGGAATAGTTCACCTCTACTTACAGTAAGGAATTTTACGGGCCATGACATCCCTGTCTCCTCGCTGTGCGGATGAATAAGTAGCCCATCATCATTATCACAGTATAATCTCTGAACACGATTTGATACCAGGCGCCATGAGCAAGGAGAGCATTTATTCTCTGTCGATGTCCATGCGTACTCGACAATATTAACAAATTTAAGGTTGGTAGGTACCTAGGTAGTCGGTTGACCGAGTGGTATGACTTGTTGAAACTCTCCACAGGCCAAGCCGAGTCACCACAACAATACGATGCGTAATATCTGAATTGTGCATCTTCGTAACAGTAACATTGCATCGTTGTTCTTTACCCATGTATATATAAAGATAACCTTTAGTTTGCATGCTCATCCAGGACAGTACGTAATTCGTCAGGGTATCAATCACTGCCACAACGTCTGACTGCTGGTGAAAACAAACCCCTTTAACTCCAAGCGAAGAAAGCACCATCTCTTCACCTCCAACGCCATGGCCGCTGTCTTGTATACAAGCACACTTATTTGTGCCCCAGACGCCTTGAGTAGAGAAGTCGCCGAAGTCGCCGAAGTCACTGCCGTTCCGTTCCTGTCTGACTATTTCAACAGATTTGCGCCGTCTGTCGCCTGGGATGGCCAAGAAGAGTCTTGTACAGAATTCTGAAGCGAGATGTGAGTGATCACGGCCGCTCCGGAGCTTGCCGTCGTTTCCGCCTGACTGCCCTGAAGCGATGTGTACGGTGCCGTGGTTCCACCGGAAGAGGCACAGAATATGGCTATCAATTGGAGGCCGAGTTGATCAGCCAATGACTGTCCACATATCGCCGCCAGGGACCAAGTCTCTAGTTCGCCTTTCAAGTAATCAGATCACCCGCAACACCGACGAGGAGGGCCTGCAGAGCGACGCTCACGGCCCAGAAGCCGACCTTCTTGAGCCTCTTGACGCGCGAGTGCTGATTTTCGACATCGCGGGCAAAAGCGGTATACACTTCTGCGGACATGTCGTCCATGAGGCCACAATCAAATATCGTCCAGGAGCCGTCAAAGTCCTGGTGCCGCTTCACGATACGACAGTTGATCGGGATGTATGTGTGCTTGGCGTTGATGTAGGCCACGATGGGGCGAATCAAGTTCTGGTTGACATACGAAATGTCCGGAGTGGCGTGGAACATTGGCACTGACGCCCGCACGTCGTTGAGATGGATGCGGAGATCCATGACCAGATATCGAGGAACTTCTCCATGTTGATCCAAATCCAATGACTCGTCTGTATCTGATACGTTGGTCCACGTCTCTTCCCCGTGGTACTCGGTACTTTCTGATAGGTGGCCCTTTGTCGGGTTCGAAGGTTCGTTGTTGACGTAAGAGGTGATGTTTGTGCCAATATCTTTGTCCAAGATTCTCAAATACCGATTGCTCGTGACCGCATCCTCCATTTTGTCGTAGAAATCGCTCATGACCTTGCCGATGCTGTCGTCGGGATCCGCTGGGAACATGACATCCGCGACAATATCGACGTTTCCTTCATAGATCCACCCGAAGGTGCCTTGAACACCACGGTTCAGATGGTCAATTTTGAGCCCGTCAATGCGGAGTCGACTGAACTTCTTCCAGGCACTCGGTTCTCCAAGGTTATCTGCAGCGTACTTCTCTTCGCCGGCGGCAGTGCCATGAATCTGCTTCGGATGTATCGTGAATAGTGACCCGTCAAAAGAACCTGACATGTGGGACGCGGATAAAATGTCGTAGAAGAGCCATTGCTTGCGCAGCTGAGGCAGCTCGCAGCTATAAATGCTCACGGAAAACGGACGGAAGCCGCCGGGTTGATGGATCGTGACCAGCAAATCTTCGAGCTTGAAGTGCTCAATTTCGAAATCCCCCGGCTGATAGGAATGGCGATAGGATAGAGGGTCTTTCTGTTCCCCCGACCAGAAGACAGATGTGCGGTCGACCACGCCGCGGACTCCCTTCACCTCGACATCTCGAAGAAGGCCCTTGCTGTTCCACCACTTGGCGAAAGATAGCGTGACGTTCACTTCGCTGATGGTCACATCGAACTGGGTATAGTTGCCATCGTCTTGATTCGCCTGGGATTCGGGGTGAGCAGCAGCAGCCGCAGCCGCCGCATCGGTAGGAGAGCCTTTTGAGACGGACGACTTGACCTGGCCAGGGCGGCGAGACACGAAAACATTGCGGAAGGTGATGACACCATCTCCCCACTTCGGCACGATAGCCGACTCGAAGACGACAGTTACCCCAGCTGCTTGAGTTAGGTAGTCACCAACCCACCGAGCGAGCGTCTCTGTTGAAGACTGTCAGCGGGTGTAGGCAAGGGAGAGATGCTAAGGGTATCGCTGACCTTGTGCGAAGACGGTGTTCACCAGGAGGATCAGGAGCGAGCAGAAGGTGGTGGTTCCAACAAGAATCCAGACAAAGTGCCCAAACAGTATCCAGGACAAGAAGGCGCCCCACTCGTCGGCATTGAAAGGTCTTGCACTTCGTATGGAGAACCACTTGAAGCGTACTTTAAGTCTCTGCCAAAAGCCATTCGCCGCAGACAGGAGTTCCTCCTTGGTAGGACGATGGGGCATCTTGGGCAGGTGCGGGAGATGCAGGTATTTCGAGACCGAGTCTGTGAGGCTGTCATGCCCGTCACCTGCGCTCTTCCCCGCAATCTCTCGTTCCTTGCCCTGTGCCACCTCATGTTGTGGGCTCTTCTGCGTGTTGGCTGCTTGTCCCTCCTCGCCCGCCTTTGAGCTTTTGAATCGTCTTCCTTGTACCTGCCTAGGACAGCCAGGTGTGTGTATGCTTCTTGCCCATGCCTGCCTTGCCATTCGGACAACAGTTGCGTGGCTGGAAGTGGCCCCCGTCACAGTTGATTCGGATGCAGTAGCGCAGCTGGCGAGCACGTTTTGGGTCGATGGTGGTGCATCGAGAGCGAGCAGAAGTAGCCCGCCGGAGCAGTTGCGCCGAACATTGTGGTGGGATATTGATCGGATCTGTGGGTTGAAATGTGGGAAAGTGAAGGTGAATGGTCTCTGGGACGTTCTTGGAGTGAAGCCTCGGGCGATGCTCTCCCAGACGATGCGCCCGAACTTTGTCGAGCTGCTAGACATTCTTGTTGCAGTGGAAGGCGTTCATGGTGAAGCGAGTGTATTATCCCAGTGAGTGGTGTTGAAACAAAGACGGTGTGTTGATGCAGCGGCACTGACGTCGGGATGGTGGTTGGGGGCGTGCCGCTAGTGACTGCGACCGCTTAAGTAGTGCCTGGTCCAGATGGTTGTATCGTGCTTCTGTCGGTTTGGCAAACTTTGTGGTGGTTTTTTTTTTCTGGCCGGTCTATTGTGGGTTATCACCGGATTTTTCGACCGAGGAGTGCTTGTGTCGCGCTCTTCAAATACGGATGCGACCACCGCACATTTCAGGGGACCGGTGAGTCACCAGACGAAGATGTTATGCCGTCGCGACAGCTCCGAGGGCTTTGAGGGGAAATGCCTTGCGTGATTGGTACGGCCGCTGTTGTCGCGCCGGAGACCTTGAGGTCGGAAGGCAGCTCGCATGAAGAGAACTTCGGAGCGATGACGCGCTAGACACCACCAAGGACCCCCCCCCCCGGCTGCACCGGTAGCAGGGATTACAGTACAAACTGCATACTGCACCAGAATTTTGGATTGCCTTGTCGATAAGACGTCCTGATTGTCGATCTCGTTTGGCCCCACCAAGAGCGGCCTGGACCACAACTTTTGCATCCCACCGCCCTGGCCAGAAACTTTTCAAGGGTGCGTGCTTTGCTGAGTGCACGCTGAGCCAACCGCCGCTTCAACAGAGAAACCTCCAAGCTCACTCAGACTTGCGACAATTGATCTTCACACTTGTTTCCGCCCGTCACATCTGGAGCAGACAGAAATCTAGGAGCAGCAGTAATTGTGAACCATCAGTGCCCATCGCATCACAGCCTCCACTGCCCTCAAGTCCCGATCCAAATCGCTCTCTGGCCCCCCCCCCTCCCCGCCTTATCAACGAAAGCGCACACCCTCTTCCTCCCACCTATATAGCCTGCGCACCCTTTTGTCACCATGCCTGCGCCAACAGCCCTCAAGGCTGCCCCTGAGGTGCCGGCAGCCAGCATCCCCCTCCCGGCCGACTCACAAGACGACGACGTCCTCCTCGACGCCCCAGACGTCCTACCAACACCAGCAGACGCGGAGGGGCCGGAGGCGCCCCAGCAGCCCGAGGGGGCCATGCAGCTCGACGACGCCGTGGACGAGGAGGGCCGGCCGCGCTTCGCCCCGTCCTCCGCCCGGGCCGAGGCGGTGCGCGTCGAGCACCGCAAGGTCCCCATCCCGCCGCACCGCATGACGCCGCTCAAGGCCTCGTGGCCCAAGATCTACCCGCCCCTGGTCGAGCACCTCAAGCTGCAGTGCCGCATGAACATGAAGAGCAAGGCCGTCGAGCTGCGCACCTCGAGGGCCACCACCGACAACGGCGCCATCCAGAAGGGCGCCGACTTCGTGCGCGCCTTTGCCCTGGGCTTCGACGTCGACGACGCCATCGCCCTGCTGCGCATGGACGACCTCTACATCGAGACGTTTGAGATAAAAGTAGGCCGACATGCTGCATCCCATCCCCTCTCTCATCCGCTCATATGTATACACATATGTATATATTGTGATCGCGTGAATGTGCTGACATGTCAACTCTACTTCCAGGACGTCAAGACCCTGCAGGGCGACCACCTCGCCCGTGCGATCGGCCGCATCGCAGGCAAGGACGGCAAGACCAGGTACGCCATCGAGAACGCCTCGCGGACGCGGGTCGTGCTCGCCGACTCCAAGATCCACATCCTCGGCGCCTTCAAGAACACGAGGATCGCGCGTGAGTCCATCGTCAGCTTGATCCTCGGAAAGCCGCCGGGCAAGGTCTACAACGGCCTGAGGACCGTGTCGGCCCGCATGAAGGAGAGGTTCTGAGCGCTCTTGCGGGGTGGGGGCATTTACGATTAAACATTGGCATGAAGGCGAATAGGCGTTTTGGTTTGACACGGGTCCAAGGTCTGGCCGAAAAGTTTTTTTATTTGAAAGAGGGATTTCGGATACCTTGAGATGGCATCTCTCATTCCAAGAGGCGGGTAAGGATGGCCCTGAGACATATTTAAATGACCAAGTGCCTCCCACGCAATCATTTGCTTCTTGCCTAGAGCCTGATTCCTGATTGTGAGGCGCCAAAAGAAACGCCTGCTAGTATGGGGGGTATCTGATACAGAGAAAGATCCCGCCCTGTCGCCTTGAAAGCCCTCAAAAAGCCATGCGCCTCGATTTTGCCGCCACCAAGTGCTTTGCGAAGCCACCCCTCAATCATCGCAAATACATCTCCACTGTGCATTCGTCCTCGATTTCGGCCTCCTCTATCGTCACATCTTCGGGCAACCAGTCGCCCTCGAATCTCAGCCTGATCTCCCTGTCAGTCGGGATCTTCCTCATCTTCCGGATGGCATGCACCAGGAGACTGATCTGAGTATCCTTGTCGACTTTCATATTAAAGGGCTCTTGGTCTTTCTCTCTGATGGTGAGCCGAATCGGCGCGCGAGGAGCCTCCTCCACAGGCTCGTCGTCGGAGACGTCCTCGACTAAATCGCCGCGTTTCATCATCCTCTGCCTTTCCTCTTCGGCGAGCCACTTGTCAAAGTCCTCCTGCGTCCAGGCCTCAAGCAGGACACCTCCTTTCACAAAACCAGGCGTCGCGGACAAACCAGAGTCCTCAACGCCCGATGGATTCCACCCTAGGCCGACGCCGGTAGACCAGTCATAGATCTTGCGCCGCTTCCAGGTGAGGAAAATATCCGATTCATGCTGCTCCGAGGCTGCATATCCCTTGTTTCTGAGCCATATCAGAAATATTTTCCGGATGGCTCCTAGATTCTGGTTCATGCCACGCTTCGCGCCAAAAGGTTCAACATCTTGGAACTTTTCAATGCGTGAGTGGACGAACACGTTTACCCCGATGACATGCTGTCGCCGTTGGCGCGGTGCGCCGTCTGGGGTAGAGGGCTGGATCTCGGGCACGGACGATGCTGCCGCTGCCGCTGCCGCCGCCGCCTCAGCCTTGGCGGCAGCCTCGCGCTCTCGGGCTCGCTCAACAAAGTGGGCAAACGGGTCGTTTTCATCTACGGGATTGGCAGAGTTTCCATAGACCTCGTCGTCGCTGTCGTCGATTGTGATCGTAGCAGGACTCGGTGTCTCTTCTGCTCGAGGCATGGATGCATCCTTGGTTGCGCTCTGGCTGGCGGTGGTGGCGAATGCTGGCTTTCCCACAGGAAACACATCGTCGTCCTCGTCCTCGTCGTCCAGAGAGATAACCTCCTTCGCGCATGGCTGGTTGGAGCTCGACCGTGAGGGTGTAAGAAGAACGTCACTCCGCTCCGGTTGCATCCTCCCCTTTCCTTTGCCACTGGTCGGCAACGGTGTTGGCGGCTTGGCTGATTCTCGTGGAGACGCTGTGCGAGACTCCGTCACGCGAAGTGGGGGAGTTGGTGGCCCGTACAGGTCTTCTTCAGTGTCCCTGGAGTCATCCGTTTCCCTGGATGACGAGAGTTTGCGGCGCTTAGATGAGGGAGGCGTCGTGGATTGGGTGCTCTCTCGTGAGAATCGACGTTCCTCATCGCTTTTCTTCTCTGGCGTGGCGTTGCGGTGCTCCTGCTCCTGCACAACGACAGGAAAGAAATCCCGGGACCGTCTGAATAGTTCGAGCCCATCATCGTCGGTGCCAGTTTCCTTGTCGAAACCGTCGCCTGCTGCTTCAAGGCTCGTTGTTGACTTGGGGGCTGACTTGAGGAATGCAAAAGCCTTCCTTTTCTTGAAGGCCTTTCCAGGAGTGCCCATTGTGTCGGCCTTTGTGGGGCCGCGACCTCGAGCTCGGGTTGCTTGCGCAGGCTGATCAGAATACTTTGCAGGGCTGTTCCGCTACAACCGCGTCGGCTTCGTGCTCCGAAGTGACAACACAGGCTGGCTGAGGTCCTCGCTTGACCAGTGGGGCCGTGAACTTTATTGCAACCGCTCCCTGTGACCAAAAAGTGCGCAGGCGGGGTTCAGAAATGCCCTGGCTGCCGAACGCGGCCGTGCAGTCAAATTTGAGATAGAGCGGCTTGGAGGCGGTGCTGATGAGTAGTATGTAAGCCTTGCAAGATGGGCCAGGGATAATTGCAAGAGGTGGACACTGGACAGTGGCGTTCGGCTTGTCGCGATGGCGCGACGCCAGACGGAGCGCGTGTCGAGGGGGCCGTGTTTAATGAGACTCGAGAAGAACAAGGACGATTCCAATGCAGCTGCCCGGGCAACGGCAGGGGAGACCTCGACAGTGCGAAAGCTGACTATGTACACTACCAGGTAGGTTTCTAGGTCTATGTACTATGTAGGTACCTAAGTCCAGGACGTGTTTCAATGGCAGGGTTGGGGGGTAAGCACCTGGAAAGAACAATGAAGAGTGCCTGCCTGAGGGTTAAGGCAGGGTTAAGGCTGGATCAAGGCACTTGAGCAACCCACATCCCTGTCATCGATGATAAAGCAGCAAAGCCGAGGCCCAGGTCTTCCGAGGCCCGCCGCCCAAGGGACCCAGTCCGGGGATCGATGTAGCTCACCGTCCGGACCATCCCAGGAGCCGTGGTGTTCAACCGACAGAGAGTAAAACAATGCGTAGCTTTTTAAAGACCTGGCTCTCCGTTTACCAATCGTGCACCTATTTCTTCGTCGGTAGTCTTGTCTTCGTCCTCGCCGTGTCGATTGACCAAGAGACTGAAAAGACTAGAGCCCCATTCTACTTCTTCTTTGACCCCTTGAGCGACTGGATCTCTCTCTGTTTGGCGCTGACTGGCTTTCTCTAACCAACGTTAGACGTCATCATGGCTGTCGACCGCTCCGAGTTTCTGAGCAGCATCTACAAGGACGGCATATTCAGTAAGCAAACTCACTCGGCACCACCACCACCTCGGGTGCTCCGTGATTCTGACACGGCCGCTCCCGCAAAGACAACAGGGTCGTCTTCGTGACAGGAGGCGCCGGTACCATCTGCAAGGTACAGACGAAAGCGCTCGTCTACTTGGGGGCAAATGCGTGTATTCTCGGCCGCAATGTCGAAAAGACAGAAGCCGGTGCCAAAGAGATAGCGGCTGTCCGCAAAGGCGCCAAGGTCATTGGCATTGGCGGAGTTGACGTGAGAAACGTATGTCTTCATCACAACCATGGCTGTTTACATACCAACCCTTACACACACTGACAAAGACTCACAGTTCGACAGTCTCAAGGCCGCAGCCGATCGTTGTGTCAAAGAGCTCGGTGCTATTGACTTTGTCATGTCCGTCCCCCCAATGATTGTAACCATACCCGAATTTTAGGCCCCCGCGTGCTGACTATCCTCGACTCGATATCAAGTGCGGGTGCTGCCGGAAACTTTGTGGCCCCCATATCAGGTCTGTCCCCAAACGGCTTCAGATCTGTCATCGAGATCGACACTATCGGCACATTCAACACCGTCAAGGCCACGGTGCCCTACCTGGTCGAATCGGCCGAGCGGAACCCAAACCCACCCCCCGCCGGCCAGGTCGGGACCGGAGGGCGGATCCTGGCCGTGTCAGCTACCTTCCACTACACTGGCCTCCCCCTCCAGTCCCACGTGAGCGCCGCCAAAGCCGGGGTGGACAGCATCATGGCGAGCGTCTCCCTCGAGTACGGGCCCATGGGGGTGTGCGCCAACGTCATCTCCCCTGGCGGCATCGACGGCACTGAGGGATTGGAGCGGCTTGCCAGCAGCACGGCTGCCCAGACCGAGGCAGCCACCGCCGCGATCCCGAGTGGCCGGTGGGGAACCGTCCGTGACATCGCTGATGCCACTGTGTGGTTGTTTAGTGACGCTGCCAACTATGTCAACGGCCACGTCCTCGTTGTTGACGGCGCATCGTGGAGGAGCCCCGGCTCAATGGCTGTTGGTCTTGATGAGGGTATGCAGTACCCTGGCTTCTTGAAGACCGGGCATTCCAAGAACATCAAGACTGGCAAGAAATCAGAGAGCAAATTGTGATGTTGCTGCCACGAGTAGGGAGCGGCGGGCTGAGAGCGGTCACTGCCAAAGTGGTGGGTGCGTTGTAGGATCGCAATCTTGTATTAGGTATTCTGTTGTCCAAGTAGCGCCTGCAATTTATGTCGCTCATGCACGCAAGTCTGAAAGAGTCTTTCCCAACGGCTTCTGCCTAAACCTGCTTCGTACCACCATAATAACTTGAACCACACGCCTCGACGCTATTGTCGTCCGTTACCAGAATCGGGTGCGTGAACGTCCGCTGCCTGATTTGTGCCCAAAGTCCAGTGTTTGACTGACAATCACTCGGGAGCAGTGACGGCCGGGCGCGCGGCGCCAGTTAGCTGGGCGGTTCTGGGTCGCACGATAGCCCTGCGCCTTATGCTAGGCCACTGAAAAATGTGTCCAGCTTCAATGCCTCACATGAAATCATCATCACCGAACTCGTTGTCGTCGTAAGCAGTCGTATCGGTAGCGGTAGGTCGAGCTATGGCCAGGGTGGTCTTGGTCTTGGCCGCCTTCGACTTCTTGCCACCCTTCTCCTGTGCCTTCTCCTCCTTGAGCTTCTCGTTGCTGAGGGTCGTCAAGGCGCTGGCCACCTTCTTGATCTGGTCACTAGGCAAGTCCTTGGCCAGCTGCTTGGCGAACTCGACAAGGAACAGCGTGTAGTGGGCCTTCTTGGAGTTGCCGGAGATGATGGGACCCATGACCTCGCGGAGCTGCTCAAACTGCGCCTTCGTCTTGGGGTCGAAGAGAGCCACGGTGGACAAGTCAATCAGGTTGTCCGGATCCTTGGGGTCAGGCACGCTGGACCCTTTGATGACAGCCTTGCGGGAGGCCGGGACGCCACCGACGTCGCCACCGAAGAGATCCTCGGCGTGCTTGAGATCGGCCTCCTTCTGGGCTTGGGCAAGGCGGGCCCTCTTGGTGGCCTCGTCCTCGTCGGACTCGTAGTCGGAATCCTCGTCCTTTTGCTTTTGGCGCTCTGCGATCTTCTCTTGCAGGCGCTGTGTCTTGGACTTCTTGCTGGCCTTCGCTTCGGCCTCGGCCTTTGCCTTTGCCTCCTCGGCCTTCTTTGCCTTTTCGCGCTCAACCTCGGAGTCCTCGGCCGCGTCCCACGAGTCTAGAACCTGCAGATGGGCCGATTAGCTGGCTGTCCGACAGCGGCGTGTGTCGAGCCGGGCGGTAGGATTCCTACATCGTCGTCGTCTTCCTCATCGTCGAACTTGCGACGGCCGGCGACGCCACCAGCCTTGGTTGTTTCTTCCGGGGAGCTGGAGGTATCGGAAGCCTCTTCGTCATCTGCCAACAGAAGACACTGTCAGTCTGATCCAGACAAAGCGGTCTGCCCACAGGGCCACAGGGATTCCTCCACGGAATCGTTGACACTCGATGCCCAAAGTGGCGGGTTCCGGGGAGCGCTGTGGGAGTAACAGCAAGGCTCCAAGCTGACTGGCAATCGAGGGCGTTGTGCCTAACTCAAGGATGAGTCTTACGTACCCCACTTTCCAGCCATTTGGGAGGTTGGGAGGTTATTCGGATGGTCGAATTTGGGTCGGATTATTTAAGACTGGTCGTCGAGGTAGTGGATCGCGTGGCGTCCTAGAAGATAGATCGCGGGGTTTCTACTCTTGGGAGTCGGCAGGAACAATGTCGACTGCTCGGTTGGGCTGGTATTGTGGCTCCGTTCAGGCACGAGTTAGAAAAAAAGGCAAACCGGCTTAGGCGCGGGAAGCAAGGATTTGGAGGGGTAAATTTTTGGCGGGGTCAACAGGTGCGTGTCCATGCCTCTGCTGTTTACATAAGCGCTGTGATGTCAACTGGTGTCTATCTTCTCCCCCCTGAAAGAGAAGCCGGTTGTTGCTAGCATTGACCCAGATCCAATGTTTGCAACAAACCACTTGACTATATGGCGCCTACTCTTTTCATTGTAATAAAGCTGCCGCGATGCGCAGTTATGAAAGGCAGGAATACCGCATGTATAAAATGATTCTAGTAATTTAATGGCTTAGAACATGGACTGCTACTGTTCATGCCAATACAACCTTCTTGAACGTGGGGGCCTGCAGCCGGGTCATTTGAGACTCCACGCTTCGTAGTCCACGGTAGAAGTTCAAATTTCATTAGGCCGCCCCCTGGATCAAGTATTTGCAGCGGGTGATTGTCAGACTAAGTACTGCTGAAGCCCTTTTCGAATACTGTGGTGGCTATTTCAGGTTTGGCCTCCTGATGCAACCATTACTGCTTGACGATGGATTACTTTCAACGTATTTGAGCGGGAGCGTAGCGTCAAGGGGGCTGCTCTGTCCCACCGTTTTCAGCCCTAAGGCACTCTCGGAGGACAATTCAGGGGTCAGCCATGGTTTCAATCGAGGAACGTATGTTAAAGTGGACCAAACGTACATTTGCGACAAAACCCACCTCTGTGATTTTTGGAGCTGTTATCTTAGTGCACCCAGCCAACTATGCTTCTATTTTTACACCTCTATTTTTGCTTCACCCCTCTTATTCTTACACTTCCATTTTTGCTCTACCTTTTTTATTTTAACCCCTTAATATTTCCTTTTTAATAATATTTTTTAAATATTATTAAATATTATAAATATTATAAATATTATAAATATTATAAATATTATAAATATTATAAATATTATAAATATTATAAATATTATAAATATTATAAATATTATAAATATTATAAATATTATAAATATTATAAATATTATAAATATTATAAATATTATAAATATTATAAATATTATAAATATTATAAATATTATAAATATTATAAATATTATAAATATTATAAATA
>LJJS01000779.1:0-10628 GCA_001447215.1 Diaporthe aspalathi
AAATCGGACACCACCTGATATCGGACACCACCTGATAAACCACGTTAAGTATAATATTTAATATATAATGTATATATTATATGTATATTCAGTTTGTTAATAAATAATATATATTTAAAAACTAGGTATTCTTTTCTAAAAAATCCATTTTATTTTAATAAGGAGGTTTGAAGTCAGAGGATGTGGGTGGGCAGGGGGGGCCGAATCAGGCGGGGGGCCGAAAGGGGGCCGCCCACGTTATACCTTAAGTATTCCCCACGGGCTCACCGCCTGGAAATCATTCTAAACCATTATACTTCCACTGGTTTGGGGAATAGCGCCGTTGATGGTTATAAGCGATAAACTCAGCTGTGGTAGATCTAAAACATACAGGAGTGTATTGCTTTCAATGAAGACGTACAAATCCTTCGAAGCCATGGAACATCATCTAAATTCAGCGCAGGCCTATAAGCAAGGCTTATTTTCATTTCTAACCGAAAATAACTCTACATGCAGGTTGCGGTAACAGATCAAGGCCCACAAGGAGGCAGAGTCAGGACAAATTTCAGGGGATACCGAGCCCCTCACCTGTGCTTAAACCAATACATGACTTGGGACAGTGCCCAGATTTGGTCCTTCCTGGTGTTTATGCTCCGACTATAAGAATTAGACTCGATTCCACACCAAGGACTGCCGCATTCCGGATTAGATCATCAGCCCAAATACAACTATAATCAATATGTCGACCAAAAACCTTAACCAGACGCCGAATCCTCTGCCTTATCAGTTGCTTAAAGCAGCAGCTGACGGGAGAAGGCAAATAACTCCGAAGCAGAAAGCCTATACGCAGATATGGACTACCTATTTTAAGTCTGATGATTGGTTTAAAGCTGCCCGAGCTGTCGGAGCTAATCCTGTGCTTATATCTGTAGCCTTTGAGGGGCTTCTGTATGTTGTGCTGGCCTCGCTTAACGTAATAGGGGACTTGAAGTACAAGCTACCATTTGGAGCCACTATCCTTAACTACCTCTAACCAGGAAGCTACTAGGACGGCGAGTATACTTTGATTAATGGCACTATTATCAATATTTCGGAAACTATGAAAGGTAGTGATTATTTAACAGTTCGGAACTTTGAGAAGCGGATGGTGAGAAAACAGGAAAATTTGAAATGGAAGGTCTCAATTGTCCACGTTAATAGTCCCGACATCCAGATGCTAGTTTGCAACAACCCTTAGGGATCTTTAAACAGGAAGGTAGTCCGTACGAACCATCCCAATCTATACAGTGGTAAACCGCTTAAATAGCTTTTTCTTAATAATAAATATTAACTTTAAGTTTCTGGCAAAAAGGAAAGGATATAGCAAAATCTGAGTTTAAAAATAAGCATTAATTGATTATGTAAAAGAAAAGATGCGAAATGTTTAAATAAGCTTGGGAACGATTTTAATTAACTTAATTTTAAATCAGATCTAAAGGATGTAAATTTTTAATAAAGTTAATTCTATTTAAATGTACTGTTTTTAACAATTAACCCTTGACTCAAATTACTGTCTCTATAACTAGTGCTTCAACCGTCCTCTATGTTTCCTGCGGAGAAAGCAGAGGCTTGGAACTACCCTGGTTAATTCGGCACTTCTTTCCGAACTTCTCCAGGGGCAATGTCGACGGTGGCGCGATGTCAGCCAATCCTATATATTCAAAATAATAAAAATTACATCAGCCTGGGTTTACAGGGCTACTCATAGGCTGATCTCCAAAGCCAAGCTTAGTCACGATATTACCAGCACGTTAAATTTGCGGCTCGACCAGGCCAAAAAGTTCGCAATCCATAAACACGACAAGCTAACAAAAGACGAGCGACTGAGTCCGTTTACTTACGATCAATATGATATAGACAATGATCTTTATCCTGGACCTTTAGGTTTTGTTCCTATGAGGTAAATTGGTCCGGGTAATTCTTCATCTCCACTAGAATTACACGTTTGAAATGCTTCTCCAAGATGGAATCCGATGCAAGTGGGTTATCTCTAGATACGCGAACCCCGTTCGCAAGATTCGCCGTTGCCGTCAACCGGCTGCGAGTGTGGGCGAGATATCGAGGTGTGTGTGATCTCTTGGTGGAGACGCTGGTCTGGCAATGAAGATTGTGCTCACAGAAATGGCAAGACGAGCTTTGTACTGCCCAAGGTCTTCTACAACCATCTTTTACCTCTATGAAGGACCTGACTGAAGATGATTATTAAAGGTTGTGGTTCGGGAAGGTTCGCCATGAGCACGAGCAAACCTAAAGCTACGAGGACGCAGACTCGACGGCAAAAATTCGCCTTATTAGGCTCCGCGAGGTGTTTGCATAGATGGAAAAGACATGCTCTTTGCCACTATCCAATTTTAGCGTCTTGGACCTGGTGAGAAGCGATGAAATCACGATCCATTTTCCTTCTGACGTAGATATGCAGATACGTTAGGAACGATTTCTTTTTTGGATTTCAGCTGGAGAACAAGATGCAAGAACAGCGTTAGTACAAAAGGTCCACATAAAAGTGACATGCTGTATCTGGCTTTTAAGAACTCCAGGAAGGTTGTGATGCTCTGGTTGAGCAGCCAGAGGGAGGCTTGGAGGGCGTCTGGAATCACTGTACCTTTTCAATTCGCCCTGGGCGCTTCTTTCTTGGATTCGTCCGAATCTCCAGGGGCGGCGCTTACAGTGTTGACTGCCTTCACGAATAGCCGACGGTCAGAACACTCTCTAAACGCCCTTCCATCATTCCTCCCTCGTCAGCGTTCCAACATTTGTCTGGGAAAATTGACTTGACTATAGGCAATTAAAGGTCAAACCAAGCCAAAATATTCGTCCTTATCATCGCCCTCAGCCGAATTGCCCCCACGCCTTAATTCTTGCGGCTTTAAAGTTCAAAGTATCTAAAGAGGAAAGCCCTCAGCCACTTCCTCCCCAGGGGAGGGCGATTCTTATTAGGGTAGGCAAGGTAGGCCGCGAAAGCCCGGGTTTCGTATCGGATCAATGCTAGCCCTAAGCTGCTCTAATTAATTAAAAATAGTGCTAATAAAGCCTCCTAAAAATCGTTAAGAACCCTTTAAGGGTCCGCTGCATTGTAATAGCTTTTCATGCTAGTAAGCCGATATTAAAAGGTTATCCGTGAAATATACCAGAGCCTAAAGGCATCTCGCTAAAATATCCCATTTGCAATCACTACAAAAGCGTTGGCTACGTCAGCTTCTGTGTATTGCTTTATAATGATCCAATTAACATGCACAAGAAGTTTGGTACTCAGAAAAAAGTCTCTTATAAAGATATTCAAGTTTTTATATAGGAGGTGGGGGATGCGTATATCGCGTCACGCGAATGCCGGGGTGGCCCGGATCAGGGGGTGGCCCGAATGTGGGCCACCCATGTTAATTCGTCGCTGACCTGAGACAATAAAGTTGTTGTATTCAAAAGACTAGACTTGATTGTAAATGCGTCTGGGTATGAGCTCACCGGTCCTGGCCGTCACATGCATATAGTCTGCTATGAATAGGTCACAACCCATCAATAATGTACACTGTTTGTCAGAATCTGGAGCCTCTTTATAGGGGCAAATCCACGCTCAGGTACATGGCTGCATCGCTTTTTCCTGAACAATTAAAACTGTGACTGTCCGACTTCAACCTTCTTCATGTCCTGCAGTAGAGGTCTTCTCACGAACTTCCTTTCCCACTCCTAATGCTCACCTAGGCGCCGCCAGAGTTTTCCGCAGACTGAGAAGACCATTCATGCTCTGCCATACACAGTGGCTCCCCGTCAAAGTGACCCGCTCTCACCTGTGACAAGAAGCATTCTATACTTGGAGAGCCTCATTGGTTCTTCCTCTACCAAGTTTAGCCATCTCGTATGTCCTGAGAGGCTCTTGGAGGTACTTGCATGAAGCTGGTCCTCTGATCCTGCGTGCCTGGGGGTAGTCTGTTTTCCTATCACGTAGCTGTCATCAGGTACGTGGCCGCCGAAAGTATCCTCCTCTGTGTCGTGGACCTTTGTACTTGATTGGTGTGGGCCGAGCAGGCTTCTTGTGGCGCTGGCAAGTGACTGCCACATTGGTCCCTGGACATATCGAACTGCCGTGAGACCGTGCAAGGTGGGAAGACAAGCAGCAAGTATACCGACTCCGCACTCGACCATTGCCCAGTAGAGGTCGAGAGTTATTGTCACTGCCGGCTGTCAGAATAGTTGTCTCGTTGAGGTCACCCATGGCGAAGGCGTTGCTTACACACTTGATCTGCATCAGGAGCAAATCCGTGCATTCGGGCTTGGGTCAATACCACCGCACGTACTAGCGAGGCTGCGAGCGCGCTGGAAAAAATTAGCCACAGATACATGTAGCTGTTGTTAGATTCTAGGACTTACACTCCTCCCAGAAGAAATACGAAACTAGCGCTGACCTTTCGGCCAGTCGGGAGTCTCAACCGCCAGACCTACACTTGTCAGGAATATGCAAATAATGCGATCATTTTCCTGCATGCGTACTCACCAAAGGAATCGGCGAGGATATAATAATCACATCTGTGATCACATCTGACAAGGCAAATGATAGCGACAGTGCTGAGGTATCCACGCATTGTTCAAGGATATTGAAAACGGTGCCCACAAATGCCCAGAACCTGTCTCCGCACTGAAACAGTCTGGCAAAGAAGAAGGCAATCGTCCATGCAATAGTCATGGCAATCAAAATGTACATGACGCTCTTACCGAGCCTACTGATCGAAAAAATCCTTAGGTAGAAGAAGAGAAGGCTGGTCTTCGTTCAGCCGAGGATCAACGTCACCAACACCTTGTACGTCAATTCGACCTTGCCACATGTTAAATGAAGCCAGTAGTGCGTGGCGTCGGTGAAGACTCACTTCTGACAACAGAGTCAACCGGTCCGTGACCAGCATGAGTGGGCTACGCACGAACCCTTCGGGGAAGGCCGTAGGGTATGCCAGTGCTTTCATTGCCACAGCATATAGCAATACGATTGAGCCGGCTGCCGACAAGAACTGTTTATAAATCAGTAGTTGGTTCCATCTGGCGTATCGTTGGCAAGAAGAGGATTACGAGGGCTGGAACCATCAACCAGTCGTCTACTTTCAAATTGTTGGGCAGCCTCTCTCTGTGTCGTGTCCAGAACCGTAATCCAACAACGAGAATGTCTAGTATCAAAAGAGAGGCAGTGGCTACCACAAAGTGGCGGGGTTGCTCATAGTAGGGTCTGGTTAGCGATATGCTAGTGTTGGAATCCTGGTTACGAGTGGTATCGGAGGAGTGGAGAATGTTCAGGAGTGAATTCATAGTTGGTTCCACCAGTATTTGAAGTCTCTATAACGAGACCGAGATCCTGATAGCAGCCTGCCACACCGGCGTGGGGGGGGGGGATGGTAATTACTATGCACCGGTGCTTCATTGGAAACAGGTCATCAGGAATTGTTGCCACAGGCACTGATATCATCGTACCAGCTGGGCCACCCGCTGATTTGCCAATACCAAGTAGCAGGATTCTCTGTGAAGGTTGCCAGGAAGATGACCGCATGCCTTTCGTGCAACACTGTTTATCCAATAGGGACCCTAAATCCCAAATGGCAACATCCGGATCGCATTCTACAGCCGAACCCTCCAAAAGGCCGATCTCAGACGATGGACCTCTGGGAATCAAACAATAGTACATAATCTCGTCACACCTTCTCGATTAAGCCGAAGATGGACGGCAATGATCGAGAGGCCGCGACCAATTAACAGTCGCATTCATCTCTATCCTACGATTAGACCTTTTCCGTCGGCGAGTACGCTGCATATTTGTCGGAGCCTTACAGCGCCCGATGATGGTGGGCCTCCTAATTAAGCTGGGGGCCAAAATACTACAGTAGAGTCCACAAGCCAATGTACCTGATATCATCCGTCATAGCTGAGTGTTGCGTAGCGAATCAGAGGCAACACCAAGCCAAGGTCTACATCACTAAGATATCTCAAGTAATGCACCACTTAGTGTGGTGAGAACACGAAAGAAAAGACGAATCAACCGCTCTGCAAAACAGCAACTGAATATTTCGATACTACCCTGGCTCTCAGTCCAACCAAAGGAAACGCAGATTGACTTTTTTCGAGTCAGACAACAAGACGCGCGCAAAACCCTGCGCTGAGCATCACCCCGTCTCTTCCCATGCTAGAAGAACGCAGCCTCATGGACACCAGATGCCATGGGCTTTTCGGGAACGACTTGGGTTCGGGCTCTAGCTCCGCTGTTCTCTGCACGATGTTTTGGTAGCAGCACAGCTCGCCTCGACGACCCATGCTGGGAAATCAGGCTGGATGGCTTACCTTCGAGTTCCGTGGGCAAAGACATTGCCATCTGCATTGGAAGGAGGAATGCAATAACGAAGCGTACAACCCGTGTATAATACATTTTTCGTGCAATAGCCGGTGTTGAGAATTCGAGGTGCTAAATACAAGCAGACGCCGACTATGGGCTGGACATGCGTGGGCTTTCTTTGCGCCCGTCACGGTATTTATAGAGGATCTCAGGAAGTCCATGCGAGCTTCTCCGGAGGCCCAGCAGTGTTACATTCATTGATACCAACATGGCCCCCAAATTAGACTTCACTCCCAAGCCGGAGTGGCGACCAACATGCTAGACTTGGCCCAAGCAGCTGAAAGTGAAGCCGAGTGTGACCCCGAATGTCCCCTTGCTTGAAATTCTGCCTGCGCTGGCCTTCACAGCCTCCTAAAAACTGGAAGGGCAGTACCAAATTTTCCTCCTCGCCTGACTTGGTCGACCTCGTAAACGCACTACTTGCAAACTCTGAATTGGTCTTTCCCCATCAGAAGCGTCAAAATTGCCATTTACATTGCACTGTCTGCTTATGCCATGAAATCTCCAATGTACCAACCCATTCAGCAGATACCTTCAGAGGACTGGGAGGCTCAAAACCCACGGATATCCAGCCGGAAGCATACGATCGGAATCCCCGTGCGCTTCAAAACATTTTATATCTTCGTCCTCCACCTCATAGTTTGCATCCATTCACTGCTACTATGGCGCAGCCATAGCGTCGGTGATATGACCCGCGTCGGTCTCGCGGAAGATAGCTCCTGGTGTACTCGTGCCCCACCCTCGGCGACCAGCGTGGTGTTCTAATCATTTCTCAGCACCGGCACGAGAGTTTCTCACGTATGAGGTCGTCGACACTCCCGCATCTGGACATGTCAGCGCCAGCAAATACTGGGGGCCCCCTGATGCAGAGCAGGACGAGGCCTGGGATCAGCTGATCAGACGTGTGTACCTTGAAACTCTTAGCGTTCGGACATTATGCTGATGTTTCCAAAGCTGTCTACTTCAACGCAACCCTTCAAGAGTTAGAGCAGGCTGGTGAATCCACAGAAGATGCGGCAGAGCTTGTCGGTGGTGGCTATCTTGCCAATCTGGGCGTGTATCACGAGCTTCACTGCGTGGTAATGTCAAATGCATCACATGAATCCTCTGAAGAATCTGACCAGTTCCCAGCGACAACTGCGCTTTCATCTTTTTCGAGATAGATACTACGCAAATCTCACAGAGGCAAACATAGAATACATATATAGCCATCTCAGTAAGCATTTATACTATATTATAATCGGATTAAGGAGTGTACAGAGCCGGCTCTTATCCCCCACAGATCACTGCCTGGAGACTCTGGGGCACACGGTCATGTGTCACGGCAACGGTGGGTTATATTCCTTCGTATGGGACGACCCTGCCACGTGTAAGCCGTCACTTCGGAGCAACTCCAAAGCAGTTTGCGCCACGTGGAGCTCGATTGAAAACTGGGATTATTCTCGGGAAATAGTATTGAGTCCTGAAATCCGACCGATAGAACCTCAGGCAACAGGTTGACTTTGGTAGACGTGGAGCATGTGACAGGCATATCCATTCGCTTTCCTCGCAGAATATGGAAAAGCATTTAGAAAGATCGCCCATTTGCGCTTTGCAGAGAATTTTATCAGATGGCTGTCAGGGTACATCAGTAGGGCGACGCGAGATTTCCTTGAGACGTGGTTGATATTCCGGGAGAGGTGTAACTGTGATGCGCAAGGGTCTTTGGCTGTCGCCGGGTTGGGTACGGGGGTAAGGACTGCTCCCCCTCGCAAATCAGGTCCCAATAATGCCCAGATTCACACTAATTTTTCGGCTCAAGAAAGCGCCCAAAACTAGATAGAGGAGTAGATGTGACTCTGATTGAAGCTTTCTGGCACAGCACATAGCCTTTCCTAGCCAAACCCGCTATTATAGCGTACGCATGTGATGGACCATCCTATGCTCAATATACCTGGACCTCGTTGCCCACAGGCTGCATGGTCACCATGCGGGGCCTGTGCTACTGAATTTACCATTTCACCCAGGAGACACAGTTATATGATTGGGCCCGTACTGTGACCATCGGTAGCTGAGATGCAATATCGGATCCTTCTAAAGTTCATGCAGACTTGGGTTTGAAAGCCACCGTTGTGCTAATAGTATATCCTCGGTAGATTGGCTGACTTGAATCCTCGGCAAGTTCTTGTAGCATTTTATGCCGCCGGTGCATAGCTTTGGGGGCGTCAGCAATATGATCTGCATACTGGTACGTCCCAACGTGTGACCCTGAAAAAGAGAACCTTGGAACTGCTGCCTACAGAGAGCTCCACGTGTGACAAGAGTAACAGTCGCAGGCTATCAAGGACGGATCATTAGTAGATGAACGTTATCAAGCTGTACTCCTCAGCTGACCAAGGAAAGAAGTCTGCCGCATGATACCTGAAGGCGCGGGATTTCAGCGCCTTGCCATGCAGAAGGCTGCCTGACAGACCGACTTCTGCAGGATTTTGCCCCCAATAAATGCAACGTGCTTTTGCAGCTAGTTGCATGGCAACCTGCAGATCACTGTCAAGGTGTTCCGGATCTGATAGGCCGGATTACGTGCAACCCGAGACTCATACACCAACATTAAAATCCGGAGCGTGATATTTTATCAACCCGCTCTTCGAAGTACAATATTGCCATATCAACACGCGTTGATTTCAACCCTTTTCCTTCCTTCCACGGTATAATACCCCCGTCTGAAACCTGATATCATCCAATCATGTCAAATGTCGTCCCTCCAATTAAAGTTGCCATTATTGGCGGCGGTCTGGCAGGTATTAGCATGGCCAATGCTCTGCTGCGAAAAGAGCACCTGAACATCCAAGTATTCGAGGCGGCTGCGGACTTCGCCGAGAGAGGAGCCGCAGTGGCTCTGTCGACGAACGCCCAGCGGGCGCTAGAACGCATTATTCCTTGCGCCCAGGAAATGGTAGAGAAGGCAGGGGCCGTCACCATGAACCCAATGAAGATGATGATAGTACGCCGTTGCCACACCTATCAGGGAGTCAGGCGTGTAATGTTGAAGTCATTTTAGGGGTCCGGACAAGCTGCAGGCTCCTTGGTCTGCGAAATTGCGGGCATCACGCCGCCGAAGGTCGTCCACCGGGCTTCATTGCTTCGAGAGCTATTGGTGCCGCTGCCAGCGGGGGTCTTGCACCCTAATATGAAGCTTTCATTAATACGGCACGAAGATAAGGGCCTCTCACTTTCGTTTCATAGTGGACATGTTGAGCACTTCGATGCGGTTATTGGTGCCGATGGGATTTTCGGGTCTGTCCGTCAACATGTAGTTGAACAACAGGAATGCGCGCCAAGCCGTGTGGGCTTTTGGGACTGTAGAAACCTTGTTGCTTATGACAAGGCTATCTCCATCCTAGGCTCGAAACACCTCGATGTAGACAGGCAGAACATCTGGTTGGGCGACGGTGCAGTCATACTTCATGATGTGCTGGAGAATAGAACTCTGGTTCAATGCATCGTATCGGGCGTCGATGCGCATCTCGGGCTCGAAGGGCGAGAGATGAAGCTCACCAAAGACATGCTCAACAGGTTGCTCTGCAACTGGGGAGACAAACATATGGCAGACGCCATAGCAAATGTGATTATAAATAGCGTTCACCTAGAAACACTTGTAACTAGGTATGCGGCTGACCACGACTGACCATCGTATGAGCGAGCAGCTCATCTTGGACCAACCTAATCCTCGAGCATACTCCCAGTGGCACCACAAGTCCACATCGACATTCGCCAGAGGTTCCATCTGCATCACTGGCGATGCCGCTCACGCAGCAAGTCCGTGGCAGGGAACAGGGGCAGCCCTTGCCCTTGAGGACTCGGTGATTCTCGGCGCCCTGCTGGAGGCAACGCGGTCCCGGGAGGACACTGCGGCAGCATTTCAGGCCTTCGATGCTGTCAGGAGACCCCGATGCAACCGTGTTGTTGAATCCTCACAGCGGACTGGGGAGATCTCATGTGGCCAGGATGAAGAGCTTGGCCTGTCCCCTGAAAAACTAAGGGATGCACTCATGCCGAGGTGGGCTTTTATCGTTGGGCTGGATCTCGATTCGCACCAACGTGACGCATTGGATATTCTTAATAACCTTCTGAGCCGGTAGGCGCAATGATGAACAGGCCGTAGCAATCTCTATCAACCACAACATAACCAATGGAAAAATCTTTTTAGTCATCTTATAGTAACGTGGTTTACCAGTGAGTGGCCAGTATCACTGGCCACTTTTGAGCC
>LJJS01000780.1:0-24743 GCA_001447215.1 Diaporthe aspalathi
TTATATATTTTAAATATAAACCTTAATTAGCAGGTTTAAAGGACCTAAGAAAGCTTAATTATTACAGGTTGGCAATCTGTCAACGCTTAAATTCTGCCCTTCAGTTGGCTGACCTATTACCCTTACTTTCTCTCCCAACCATTAAATTCACACACGGGGGGCCGCTACAGTAATTAAGCACCTACTTAAGTTTGGTCTGCATTGTCTCATGAGATGTGCTGGACAAGAGGCTCTCGGTGACGTAATTGTGACCTGGACCGGCGCTGATGACCGGCGCTAGAAGCTCCTGCTTACCCTGCCCTGCCCTGCCCTGCCATGCCACTGAAACCTACCTTTGCCTCACCACACCTCAGAAGCTTGGCCTATGGGCCTTTCTCAACCTCGATCCTCGGACGACGGACACACTTCCCCACGAAGCAATCCTATTGCGTTTCTATCCGTGGTCTTCTTCCTCAGATGCTGGGGCCATCGGAACTGTGCATCAACCCGACTCGGGGCCGTTCGTTGCGCGGGGCACATGGACGCCGTTAGCCGGCAGCATCGATTGCACATCTAGACCCATCCACTCCACATCCACCATCCACATCCATCCCCAACCCCCGCCAGGAACCAACTGTGCGACACGGGTGCCGAGGCTGTTTGTGTGGTCCTGTTCCGGTCCTGTTCAGCCATTTCGATTGCCACAATCCTACCCTCAGACGCCGCTACAGGGCAGACCACAAACATCTGGCCAAGGTGGCTCCCTTCAGGCCATTCCGGCGCTTGTTCGGACAGCCCCATCCTCAACACAGGCAGGGCCTGCTGCGATACCTCTTCCCCCACGCCGCCCGCGAAAGATACCGAGACCGCCTGCTCGACTTCCGTCTGCTCGACTTCCGCCTGCTCGACTTCCGCCTCGACACTCTCCCCTACTACAAGCACCGTCTGCAGTCGCGTATATATCGCTACATCCTCGCTCGCCAACAACGTCGCCTGTCCAAGACTCGCTGGCTTGACCACATCACCAGGGCCGCCCATCACAGCCGACGCCTGCTCCTGGGGCCGCAGCCCGCGCCGCCCTCGCGACGAGGCGATCCTCCGCATCGGAACACCCACGGCTGGCAGGGCGATGTGCTCGGAAAGGCACTAGGCCCGGCCCACAAGACCAGAGCCGGAAACATGGCGCATTCGGACACTGGCGGCGGCGGCGGCGGTTACGGCTACGGATATGCCGGCAGTGACGCAGGCCAGTACGCCGACAGGGAGCCCGGCGCCCGCCGGAGGAAGCTCGCCGGATTTGCAAAAAGTGTATACCAAGCCGGCGTCGCTACCGCCTCCGAGATCCGCAACCAATACGACAACACAAGGATACGAGGCGTCGTGGACGTCGACGACTCCACCTACAAGGTCTCTATCCCCGGCTCCTTCCCCGACGTCTCCATCATCAGCAAGGGGGACGAGCAGATGGTTCTGTTCCCCTCATACGCCGCCAGACACGTCCGCCAGTTCAGGGACGACGACAGCCAGCCATCCGCCAGTGTTGACGGCGACCTCAGCGAGGAGGACTACTGGCGCAACGAGTGGGCCAGGTTGGAGGACAAGAAGGCCGTCGTCGACGTCGACGTGCGGGGATGGGTCTATGCCCCGCACAAGGGCCCCATGACGAGGAAGAACAGGGTTCTGATCGGGCTCGCAAGAAGGCTCAGTGGCGTCCCCCAGCAGACACACCAGCCGTTCGGTCCGTCCGATTCTCTCAGAACGGGCCATGAGGCGCGCGAGGACGCAAGGGAGCAGCAGAAGATCGACAAGGAGGCAGAGATGATCGAGAGGCGAGGCCAGGCCGAGAAGGAGGCTGCCGTCAAAGGAGGCTACAGTGAGACCCCCAAGGACGAGGACTCGGAAGGGGAAGGCCCTGGCACTTCTTTTCGGAGTCGGAGCGCAAGCGGGACCGCAACGCCCATGTCGGGGCCCTCTTCTCCCAGGCTCTCTGTGCGGCCTGTCAACAACGGCGGCACCACCGTGGAGCTGACCGAGGCCGAACTGGCCGTGGCCAACGCCAACTTGATGGCCCGGCTCGGTCCGTTCCTGACCACCCCGCTGGTCGAGCTCCCTGTGACCCTCTTCTTCTACAACAACGATCAGTCCGTGTCCAGGACTGTCATGACCAACGACTCCGGCCACTTCTATATCAGGGCAGCCCTGGACTTCGTGCCTAC
This sequence comes from Diaporthe aspalathi, assembly GCA_001447215.1. Taxonomy (NCBI): domain Eukaryota; kingdom Fungi; phylum Ascomycota; class Sordariomycetes; order Diaporthales; family Diaporthaceae; genus Diaporthe; species Diaporthe aspalathi. The sequence continues at coordinate 2,196 of LJJS01000780.1, forward strand.
CCATGTCCGTGTCCTGGCCAACGAGAAGCTGTCTGCAGTCGAGCCTGTCGATATCATCAGCGACGACGGCGTGAGCCTAATCAGTGATATTGACGATACTATAAAGAAGTCGAGCATCTCGCTGGGCGCCCGGGAGATCTTTCGGAACACTTTCATCCGCGACCTCAAGGACCTCACCGTCGCCGGGGTCAGGGAGTGGTACGGCGAGCTCCACAAGATGGGCGTGCGATTCCACTACTGCTCCAACAGCCCCTGGCAGCTCTTCCCCGTCATTGCCACCTTCTTTGGCCTGGCCGGCCTTCCTCCGGGATCGCTCCATTTGAAGCAGTACAGCGGCATGTTACAGGGCATCTTCGAGCCCGTCGCGGAGAGGAAGAAAGGCACCCTGGAAAAGATCCTCCGCGACTTTCCCAGGCGCAGATTCATCCTCGTCGGCGACAGCGGCGAGGCCGATCTGGAGGTGTATACTGATCTCGCCCTTGCCAACCCCGGCCGGATTCTCGCCATCTTTATCCGCGACGTCACAACCCCAGAGCAGGCCGGGTATTTTGACTCTGCTTTCAACGGCCACGGCACTGCAGCACCAACAAGTAGGCAGCAGCCCGCCAATGCGCACTCAAGAAAGGACTCCGGGAGCGACCGCCCTGACCGGAGGCCAGCTCTGCCAACACGGTCTGCTGCTCCGTCTGTGGGACAAGGAGCGCCGGTCGAGGAAGACCTGATCGACTTCTCAGAGGAGCCCCAGAACATGACGGAGAAGGAAGAAGGCAACTCGGACAAATCCATAGGTGGCTTCTATTCGCCATCGACTGCCTCTCAAGGTGCAGCACCGCGCAAGAAGGCCCCTCCCCCACGGCCGAGCAAACCCGCCGCACTTAGGTCGGAGTCCTCGAGCTCGCTCAAGGTCGGAGCGGCTGCCAGTGAGAGTGGGCCAGCGAGTCTACACAGCAAGCAATCACCCGCCCAGACCAGGAGCGCGACTGCGCATCCCCTCGCACAGATACATAATTCATCGGCTCAAACCTCGGGAAGGAGTCCCATCCTACCTCCTAGGAAAGCCAGCAATGGAAGTAATAGTAATACTGGTTCTTTGGGACCTAATAATTCCCCCAACTCCCCATCACCTCCTGCCTCGTATTCCGCGTCATCGAGCAAGCAACCGCCGCCGCCGCCGCCGCCACGACGCCATGGTACCCCTTCTTTGATCACCTCCAGTCCCAGGCAACAGGCCCTCAAGCGTGCCACTTCAAACTCGGATATCGACAGCCTTAACCTGGACTCATCCACCGCAACCTCTGCACCCAGACCTGGTCCGCCAAATCGTACTGGTACGGCTTCCACCTTCGACTCTATCCTTGGTTCCACTACAGGGCACACCATGCAGCAAGGCGGCCAGAATTTGCCTGTAAACAAAAAGCTAGAACTATGGCTGAGGAGGCTGGAAAGGGCCCACGACTCCCTGGAGAGGCAAGGGGTGAGACTGTACACCTGGCGCAAGGGCGACGATGTTGTGTCAGAGGCAGTTGGAATCGTCAAGGAAGCCAGCAACAATTGAAAAGGAGCGGGCAGTGGACGCGGATAGATCAAGGCCAGTGTTGTCCTCTAGCATGCCAGCCTGGCTGGCTTCAAGGAGTACATCGTAAGACGTGAAATGGTTGTGCGGCATGCAGCATGGCGTTGGCAACGGTTATCATACAAGCGTGGATACCACATGGGGCTGCCACCTTTGTCTCAATAGGACCTGACGGCTGCTTGCTTGCTACGAGATATTCAATATCGTCTACAGTCCGCCCAGCAGGTCTACTAAGCTTCAGTGCTTCCTTTCAAGATCCACGGGAGATCGGCAGCCAAGCTTTGCCAAGTCCAGGTGCCTGCATCAAGAGAGTTGCCGGATTTGAAGCACACAATTTGCAATGACAAAATGAACGTAGCTGTACACTCAATCCTCCAGAGCTTGTTTCCCTCGCAAGGTTGATTGCCTCACCGGATGACTCATCGGCGAAAAATGTCATAAACCTCGTGCAACAACGGTCGCGGTTATTTCCTACAGCTTCGGAGGCAAATCCGATTTCGTTTGTTAAGTTACAAGTCTGCCCCAGCACCTAGAGCCGCGGCCAATCTAGCAGGATGAACTCGAACGCCCTGCTTGACGCTATCGCGACCGATGCTCAGGAACATATTAGTTTTCTGCAGCGTCTTGTCCAAGCTGCCTCCCCTAATCCCCCAGGCGACACCCGCGATGCGGCCGCTGTGATCCGAGATTACTTGTCATCGAAGCACAACATCCAGAGCCACGTCATCGCTCCAGGCGGGGAGCGGCTGCCCAATGTTGTCTCCGAGTTTGTCTGCGGCTCACCGCAAGGCCCGAGACTTGCCATGAACGGGCATATGGACGTGTTCCCGGCCGGAGACGACAAGGACTGGGAACGCAGCCCATGGTCAGGAGACATTGTCGACGGGAGGTTGTTCGGCAGGGGCACCGTGGATATGAAAACAGGAACTGCGGCCAGCGTGATCGCATTTGCTTACCTGCATCGTCACAGAGCGCAGTTAAGAGGCAGTGTTGTCCTTTGTGCCGTCAGCGATGAGGAGACGGGTGGCAAGTTCGGAACAAGATGGCTGCTCGGGCATGATGACGACGGCAGGGAGCTGAACGACGGGGACGAGAGCAGGTGGGCAGGGGACGTGGTTATCAATGCCGAGCCTGGTGGATTGAACACGATCCGCTTCGCAGAGAAAGGGACGCTGAGGCTGACCTTCACGGTTGACACAGGTCCGGGGGCCCATGGAGCATACACGCATTTGAACAAGAGCGCGACGAGGGTCGCCGCCCGACTGACCTCTGGCCTCGCTGCCGTGGAGGCGATCGTGCCTGAAATGGATCCCGGCCTCAGAGAATACTTGGAGAGGGAAGATGTGAGAGATGCCATTAATGAGAGCATGGGGCAGGGGGCCGCTGATGTTGGCATGAAGTGTACTCTGAACATTGGCACACTTCACGGCGGTCTCAAGGTCAACATGATACCCGGCCACTGTGTTTTCGAGGCAGACGTCAGAATGCCCTTGGGCCTTGAAGCCGATCATGTTATGACCGTGATCCACCAGGTCATGGAGGGCTATCCAGAGGCCAGGGTCGAAATTCAAGCAGCAGCCAGTAATCCGGCAGCCGCGTGCACGCACGACCACCCAATGGTGGACATTCTGGCACGGCATGCGCAGACAGTCACAGGACGAAAACCATTGGCAATACCGAGTATGGGGGCCACGGATTGTAAGTTCTATCGCTACCGTGGAATTCCAGCGTACATCTTCGGTGTACCACCCGATACGATGGGTGCGAAGAACGAGAACATCCTGGTCGAGGACTTCCTGGCTGTCATCAAGACACACGTACTCGCAGGCTGGGAGTATCTGGGAGGCTCGGTATGAGTTCGGTGCCGATCCGTTCTCACCAGTCGGCAATTTATGGCAATTAGTTTCACGGGTTGCCGAATATGAGACTTCGTTTGCAAATGGAAATGCTTGTCGTGTCGTCTCCAATGTCAGTTACACATGTGTGTTTAAGTGCCTGCATGCGAAAAGAGTCAGGTGATTTTGATAACGAATGCTCTACAACATACTTACAATGACATCAGAATACATGCTTTTGCAAATGGTATTCCTGAAATCACAGCACACAATCAATGCTCTACTACGAGCAATTGATTCACGGAAAGAATAGCTTCTGGGCCCTTCGCGGAACGTGCACAATTACTCCCACGAGATGCACTGAGAAATATTGGATCTCCCGGCTCGTAGTAACTATCCACAACCTGCAACTCGACTCTGGCAAATGTGCTATGCAAATGGTAGCACTGACCAGTTCCCATTACAAATTTACATCCATGCCAAGGAGGTTTTGGTGCTTGATCTCACAACCAGTCATGAGCATTCAAAATCGAGAATGGGGAAGAAGTCGTTTTGCTGGCGAGGGACAGCGCACGACTCGCACGACTACCCGATGAGGGAGGTCTCAACGTCCCCGGGAGCTTGGTTTCTTGAATATCGGGTGGGTTTTCCTGGGCATCACTTGGCAAAATCACTTGTTCGCCTTGGCTGATTGTTGCTTGCAGTGAGCAGGGTCCGGCATTTATAAATGTGCCCTGTGATTTATGCAGGCACCTCGGCGGAACCAGCCAACCAGGAGTGGGAGATCGACGGGCCGCCGGCAGACGTTGGGTCATGTTCGACGAAATATTCACGAAACGGATGCAATGAGTTAGACGGCCCGGTCTTATCAAAAGCGAGCTCTTGCCAAGGCGGCCTGGGCGAGCCAAGAGCAGATAGAGCGGCCCCAATCCTCGTCTGTCTATCCAAGTGAGGCAGGACAGATGTTGTGGTGACCCATCAGGGCTCCATTCTCCCTGCTTAGGTGCCCCGTTCCTGAAATACAGCATTGCTATTCTGCGCGCCGGACGACAGCCGAAGGCAACTCGGTGTCGCCAAGCACCGACAATATACCGTACATTTGCCAGGCTCCTCAAAAAAAATACGAACATACCCAGACACGCCCTAGGCCCATTCGGCCGAATCGTATGAGAAAGGAAGGTCTCAGAGATTTTGAGCGCTACCCCGGAAGTTGGCTAATGCGAAAGGTTAGGTTGACAGATATTTTGCAGATAGGGCGCCGCCATGTATACGTCGTATAGCTTTTAACGTATGACCCAAGGCGCCCGGACGGCGAGCTTGGTTCAAATGTTTGTATGTATCAAGTATTAAATAGAGCCCTTCCCTCGAGCAACTTCGATCATTGTCACTTCTCAACTGTCCCTGTAACCAGTATCAATTGATAAGGCTCGCCAGTGAAGCTTGTTCGACCTCTTCTGCCAACAATCATTCTTCGCCCTGACCAAGACGACAAGATGTTGTTCAAATCCCTTCTTCTCACGGCCCTTACGACTTCCCAGGCAGTTGCACAGCGCTCGTGCGGTGCCCCTGAGCCAACGGAGCAAGAGATCGAACTCGCCAAGTCATTCTTCCAGGTCGAGAAGGCGGCCCGTCTCGCTGGCAACGCTACCTCTCTTGCGGCCAACATCCAGGTCAACGTCTACTTCCACGTTCTGGCCAGCTCAACCTCTGCGTCTGGTGGCTATCTTACTGTGAGTGGGCTCGACAAATTCTTGGTGTGATTTCCAACCGCTTGATCTTGATCGTGGTGGCTGACTTCCCGGAATGAAACAGGCGAGCCAGATCAGCGGCCAGCTGGATGCTCTGAATGCTGCTTTTGCGCCCCATGGTGTCTCATTCGTTAATGCCGGAACCGACTGGACTGTCAACTCCAACTGGGCCCGTGACGGGTCGGAGACCGCCATGAAGCAGGCGCTCCGCAAGGGGACTTACGCGGACCTCAATCTGTATCTTGTCAGGGATATGGAAGACCTCGGCTACTGCTACTTCCCAACTACCACCAGCGGCTCCGATAGCAGGTTCTACCTCGATGGGTGCACTATCCTGTCTAACACAGTCCCCGGAGGGTCCAATGCCCCCTACAATCTTGGGCTCACGACTGTCCATGAGGTTGGACACTGGTTCGGACTGTATCATACGTTCCAGGGTGCTTGCGCAGGTGGCGACAGCGTGGACGACACTCCTGCCGAGGCCGAGCCTGCTTATGGCTGCCCGGTTGGTCGAGATACTTGCTCGGCTGCTGGCGTGGATCCGATCCATAACTACATGGACTACACCGACGATGCCTGCTACGAAGAGTTTACGCCTGGTCAGGAGGATCGCATCTACTCATTCTGGGATCAGTACCGCGCGTCATTCCAGTAAGGGATTCATGAGAAGAGGAAGACAACAATTATCAACGGGATACCTGCTCGAGTTGTCCTTCTGATTTAGGACGCTTGTTTGCCGATATCATGTATTTATTAGAGAGCCTCGTTCTTTGGCCCCATTGTGGAACAAGCTGTATATATTCCAGGCTACGTCCTGGAAAGTTGTCAGGATGGAAGTGGCCCAGCTGACAAGCTCGCTTTATTATCCTGCCCTCTTCCGGATGAATATAAGCCACCGCAATCCAAGTTGATTGTGTCTGGCGGGGAGAAATACCAGCACGCAACTATAATATATTTCCAGATAATATCACAATCACGTTCACGGGAATACTAATTATTTAATTACATGAATGGAGATGCCGTCCCCCGCCCCAGTTGGCTCACACCTGAGAAGGCCGTGGGGGCATAAGGTATCTACTTAGGTAAATGGGCGCTCGCTCTTTTCTGGGTAGCCACCCTACAGTCCATAACCGGGTCATGCAACGGTGACTCTTGCATTTCCGTTGGTAGAATATTCTGTATTATCATGTACGGCTAACTACTACCAGGCACTCCCCTGCCCAAAAGATTAACCGCCTCACTTGTCCAAAATCCCTCCGCTATAGACACTGATAGCCTCGCTGAAAGCCTCGCTAATCTGTGCGGCGAGCTGCTGTCCAGTGGAGACGAACGTGGCTGGTAGTTTGCTGACAACAGCGTCACTGAAGTCTGCTGAGGCAGATCGCTGTTGCTCAAGGTTCAAGAGCACAACAGGGGTGAGCAGGTTGCGGTCGAATTTCGGCTTGGCGTCCACGATGGTATCCAAAGAGGCGTTGACGTTGCCGACCAGGGTGATGGTCGCTAAGCCGACGGTCAGTGCCTCGAGGTCGCTGAGAGCTGCAGACTCATCGGCGGTCTGGGTACCCTTCTTGATTGTTGAGAGGAGCGAAGTTGATTGCACGATGATGGGAAGTGCCCCGAGGATGTTTCCATTGTAGTTGCTGACTGTCGTAGTGAGTTCATTGGTGGCGTTCTGAATCGCAGTGATGGCATTGACAATAGACGTGCCATCGGCGATGGCGCTCCCAACGCCGAGGGCGAGGGTGGGAAGGACTCTGGCGATAAGCATGGTTGAATGGGTGGGCTGTTGTCACTGTCAAGCCGGGAGGTGACTGAAGATGTGCAAGTGATCCGCAGAGATTAGCCAACGATCAAGGCTGGAACTGGGACTCGAGGGTTTTATATGTCGCTGCACGGTCCTGCGCTGCGCAGGACAGAGAACTTGGGGCAACCCCGGTCATACGTAAGTACATTCTCAAGAACATCAACTACCTAGGTTGCTATTAGTCCAGGCACGGTCACCATGGTGCGTACAGCTTCCAAGTTGTGGGGCGGACGAAGTTGAGGGTACCCCGCAAAGCGGACAAGATATCCGTACCTAGCTGTATTCGAATTGGTATCGGCACGGGCGTGGGTGTCCTTTGTCGATGGACTTCCTTATCCAGACATTAATCTTTCGGGGGGATTTCTCCCACCGTTACACCGTCGAGCTCTTCCTTGCGCAGAGATGGGGTCGGATCCAACTGTGATTGTGATGAATCGTGGAGCAGCTAGCAGGATTTCAGGGTGGCGTCGGCCGAGTCACGGAGAATTGGGTTGATTGGGACAAGCTTGAACGAGTTCGTGCCCTGTGGTTGTTTTGCGGGGAAGGACATGCCTCGGTGATTGGACAAATGATGAAATATGCAGCACCACGGGATATTGAGGCCAAGCATGCCGGTCCCTGTAAGCCGCGGCATCTCTGATATCTCCACATGTGAAGACGCACCTGGGCAGGCGCCGTGCTCTTGCTTGGGCCCAGGCAGCGGTGCTTCGTGGGCGGTTTTCTACTATGTATGCCGTGAAGTTGGGCAATTGGGAAGTGTGGTCGCTGGCCAGCGAGAAGTCGCGAGAACAAGTCGGAACGAGCGTGTGGCGTCATAGTTCAGTTCCTGAAAGTCGGACGAACCGGTTCGCAAATAGAGCTCGGACGGCAAAACATAATTGTTATGCTATACGCTTAACAGGGTGCAATAATCATCCCGTCAGCCGACAGTCCTTCATCCGAACTCTTGCTCCAACAAGGTCATCGGCGTTGTTGATTTATTGTCGACTTGAATTCAGCAAGCCAGTCCCTTGGTTTCTGGACTGACTTCCATGGCCCCTGACCTGGTATCCCCGTCTTTCCTAAATCTAATGTAGCTTTTCAGTATCCGAAAATTATACAGGATGGAAACTTGCATTGCCAAGGCCATGCTCGCGAAATGTTGAAATGTGTGTTTGTGTGTGTGTGTGTGTGTGTGTGTGTGTTTGTACTACGGGTCCATTATTGACACGGACGCTGTTCTGGGACCTATGGAACCGCAGTGGAAAAAATGCGCATGAAGCCTTCAAAATAACTGATATTTCATGTCGCGCATAGACCACTGTACTATTCGAGCAAAGTGTAACGTCTCCCCTCCATAATACACGAAGTACTTATATCGTGACATTTTTTGACCGACAGCGCCGAGCGAGAGACTCACCCAAGTCTCTGAAACCTCTTTAGGAAAGCAGGGTTGATAATTGGGTTGTGCAACTCTGCAATCGTCGACATACAAGCTGCTGCCGGGTCCCCACTTGCCGATGTTTGAGCTACCCAGTATTCGTTCCCGGGAAAGCTATTTGAGTCCCAGGCGTAACTCAGCACAAGGAGCTGGTCCTCATCGTCCGGTCCTAGCTTTGATGCCGGGTTTCTCTTGGAGAAGATGACGTCAATCCCATGTTGACTAGCAGCATCACTCATCTTATCTCGCTCTTCTTTGGGCTGTACATCGATGTAGGCAAACTCGAGCGTTTTGACCCGGGTCAGCCGAGCGCCATATTCCTTGACGACCTGGGCGAAAACGTCGACATAGAGCCTCGGTTGGTCGCTGCTCACCTGCCATACGCCTAGCCCGAGGCCGACAATATACACGTAGGCCTTCTTGTGAGCCATCTCGGCACGCCTCTGGGCCTCAAACAAGAGCATCTCGGCGGTTATGCGGATGCGTTTCTGGTAAGCCTCGCTGTTGAAGCCGGCGCCTCGGGCGATGGGTCTGATTCCATAGAATTCGTTCCATATTTGACGCAGGCCTTCATGCATCCTCGAGCCTGCAACCGGCGGCAGGATCAATGTTGATTCCATGCGATCAGGCCTCTCAAAGCGGGCCCCAACTAGGCCGATAATGACCCCTCGCTCTTCAAATGTGCCACTCCGTCCAGGCCTGCCTCTGTTGCCCCTGTTGCCATCGTTTATAAAGTAGCTTGGCCCGGACACCCCGAGAAGCGCACTCAGCATCATTTCGTCGTAGCTCAAATGGTTTTCGAGGTGGAGATGCTCATTCATATTTTCTTCGTCACTGCCCACACGGTCCCAGGACGTGGTAGCATCATCCAGCCTTCTTCCGTTTCTGAGTACTGTGAAGTCTGAAGAGCTCATGAAGACCAGGGGTCTCTTGGAGATCAGGCGAGCAACCTCGTCACGCCAGGTCATGTCTGCATAGAAGAGCTGCTCGGTCCTCGAACCGTGGCAGGCCTTGTGCTCGATGAATCTCTGAACCAGGTCCGGGAAGCGCGAATGTGCTATGATGGTCGTCTGCTCGGCATCTCTCTTGAGAACTTCTGGGTCGAAATCGGGGTTGGCGATGCTGTTTGCCTTGGTCGGGAGGTGCCGACGCATCTCCGCGACGGTGGCTACGCTCTGGCCTGTAATAATTGCGACCCATTGGTCCTCCGAGTCCGCCATGGTGTCGGGTGGCAAGACGCCGTTTGGCCGAAAGATGATGATGATGCGGGATGGGAAGAGTCTGAACTGTACGATGCGGCCAGAAGTTGCTGGCTCGGTTGTTCGCCTGTTATCAAAGGGTACATGCGTTTGGAGTGTTGCTTGTGGTGGGTAGGTGGTTGGCGCCGGTTTAATGATGGCTTGTGGTTTGAGGTAGGATGCTTGTAGCCTATTATACCTGACTAAGTACTTAGTCAGCGACAAACAACACTGTTTGGCAGCCAGGACAAACCCTTAGAAGCTAATATTCAAGTCATTTGCACTAGTTGACCTCGAGTTAATTCGTCTGGTTGTTTTTGATAGGGGGGGGGGGGTTCAAATTTACCATCTCAGAAGAGAACCTGATCAAGGTGTGGGACATTTCACTAATGCGTAGGTACTTATTTAGTATGGGTTCTCGTGTCTCATACCTTGGTACCCTACTAAGTAGGGTACTTACCAAGCACCGCACATTTGACTGCTCCGGGTCACAACACACACCCGCCTTAGCAACTACTTTACTCCACTAATACTTCTAATCGCCCAGAACGTTAAAATGGCTCCCACTGCTGCTCGTTGACATATGAGTGGGGTCTCGGGACTGCATTGTTAACTAATTACAAAAAGAATTTAAATAAATATTATGATGTTTCAGCCATTCGGAAATAAGACCTGTGTGTGCGACGTGTCGAACGCCTGTTTTTATTCTTTGTTCCGTCTTCGCACGTTTGTCTACCTCACCGAAGACCTTTAAGTCTCACACGCAGCCTTCCAAACTCCTCCCAGCCCATAGAGGTTGCCGGCAAAGCTACCTAGGTACCTAAGTCCCTAGGTAGGTAAGTAAGTTACCGTGGCATTACTCTTGTCTGCCTTGGTACCACCACCATCGTATGAGACAAGCTACATTACTTTGCTCTCGATCAGAATTTCCCTGATTTGGAACACAAATAAGTAAGAAAGTGGAAATACAATTAGTAACACTATTCTCCAACCTGGCCGGGCTTCCGAGGTGACATCGGCAATGCATATTCCATCTTGCAAGCAACAAATGCGTGACGTGGAAACCACGAACGCCTATTCCTGTCCTTCTGGTACAGCATTTTCTAGTGCCCCATGGGGTTTCCTACCCTGACGATTTATTCTACCATTGAAGGCGTTTTATTCTCCAAACATGTCTAGATAACCCTTCTCTATTGGTCGCTCCTTGACAGGGTTGAGCTGTTGATCCTTCCTCATCGTCGCGACAAACTTCTTCATGTCGATCCTATTTTCGTTTCGCCACTGCACGATTCTATCAAAGTCAATGCATTGCCTGTTCGTGCTCATGTCGGGAAATGGGTACTCCTGCTTTTGGGTCCAGTGCATCGTGACCAACTCTGCATGGTGCGTGTCAGCATTCGCTTTGGCCTCGGGGCTGGCTAGATGGGTGCATGGTGTCCATATAGCACAAGAGACGGTTCCACTCACGCAGGTTCCCAGAACACTGTATAGCCTGTAATATGATGTCCACACAGTGATTGGTATGCACCTCATGTGTGGTCAAGGCTTCCGGGTCGGCGTTGGCGATCTTCATGTGGTAATAGTCGGCATAGGCGAACTTGCGCAGCTGGTTCAGGCAGTGAATCTGGTGGAAAACATCAAGAACAGCCGCGTATGCGTCGTCGCCGAGACCCCAGACGTCGTCCTCCAGCTTTGCGACGGTCGAGATGTCCTTTCCCAGCTGCCGTATCCCGGAGGCTGTCACGGGCACCACGGTCGTCAGCTCCCAGTCATCCCAGATGGCCTCGTCTGCCGGGTTGGGCATTTTCCGAGCTATGCTTCCACCATCAGGCCTATTGGCCGGCCAGAATGTGCCGTTGGTCGTGGTCTTAAATGGGTGGAGATCCAACTCGTCGTAGAGAGGTGAGTCGCCGTTTACTTGCCGATATATTTCCCTGGGGCTAGCTGATGTCGTTTTGTCCCCGTACTGCCATGACGCCAAAAGGACGACAGTAAGTCCTAACACCAGGACATTAAGGGCACTAAGGAGGACGAGAGGACGGGTAAATCCACTGCTTGGGCTTAGTCTCTCATGGTGATAGACAGTGGCTGACTCGATGAACGCCGTCCTCTCTTCTTCGTCTGACGGGTACGAATTCTTCGAATGCATCTTGGGGTTCAAGGCAGGGCGAAGATCATTCCAGGATATTTGGCCGCGAGTTCTGTTGCCAATAGAAAAGATCTCCCACAAGCAAAGTTTCGAGGCGATATGAGGAATATTCAGTCTTTCACTATCGGGAGGACACACGGTCAAGATGCAAAAACACCAAGGAGTAGGGTTAGACAGGATCTTGGGAGATGAACATATGTAGAAAGTTTCCTCAGCTAAGTCAAGTGCTCCTCACCCAAGTGAGAAAGTCGAACCAATAGTAACGACGTTTTGGCCAATGGGAACTGCAAGAACAAATACCCAGAATCTGATAATCGCAATTTCGTCACAGGGGAATTCGAGACGTCATACACAGCCTCGGGGCTCTTCCTCAACACGTGTCTAATTGGTGATATCATGTCAGAACGCCGCCCAGGCATCCAGATACTCGCGAAGTACCCCCGGGAAATTATCTTTAGAGCAAGAAGACACATGGCTTTGTGTGACAATAGGACATGGCTCCACTATCAGGGCTGATGGTAATGACTGAAACGGTCATGCTAAGCCCCCTGGCAGGAAGTGGCTTGCCTTGGAATTGCTTGCTTAGTAGATGCCGCCATGGGATCTACACTGACGCCCAGTAGGGCTGAACATGTGACCCAGGCGTGTACGAGTTCCTTGCTTGCGAATGTGAGTGGGACTTTTGGTTAAAAAAACAATTGGGCTACCAACAGGCAGGTCTCCCAGGCCGGAAGAGATACACTGGGCAGGCCATCTGTGGAGACAACTTAGAAGGCGATGACCTGATCCACAATCACGAACACTCACAGCATGCGCGTTGGATTGAGCTATAACTTATCTCTTGCAGTATGACTCAGATAGAGTGAGCAGGATTGAGTTCTGTAACAAAGCGCTCAAGCGGATTTTCGAGCATAAGCTCTGGATGGCTGATTGATGTTGACGTGAGAGGGCGGTTCTTGGCCCCCACGAATGTTAGCACCGACCAAAAAAGAGGGAAACAAATAGCCTCCTTCTCTACCGCCGCGCAATCCTGCACAGTCACACGCATAAAGCATCAACTCACAGCCAAGATAATAAGACACAATCAACCCAATGGTGTGCGTGATCAGTCCATTGAAGGGGGATGGTGTGGTCGGTCAAAGTCAGCCTAGAGCGGATGGAGGTCCGCTCTACCTCGGACTGTAAGCAGCACCGACCCACAGAAGGATGCGAGACGCAGCCCAAGGGAAGCCCGCGATAGGCCCAAGTGTAGCGTCATGTGCTCGGCGTCGAATTATATGTTCATTTCCGAGCTGCTGGGCCCGAAATACACAGACTCGGCCCGGGGTGGAATCTGAGGTCGGGGAGCCACAGAGCCTAACCGGATGACATGCCTAGTATTCATTTGGAAGCTGAAAGAGGGGACCAAACCCGTTACCACTTGCTGACAGCCACATTGTGCTCTGCAATCCTGCGATGTCTCCCGACACCTCCCCAGCATTGCCTCAATGCCGCTATTCTCTCGGTGTAGTGACTGAAATACCTTAGGCTCCAGTCACTGTTGCCTTCCTTCTAACGGTGTGACTGGCCCCCAACAAAAAGATCACTGCCTCAAGGTGACTGTGACGGGTGATTTGGCCGTGCGTCTTACAGCCCACGGACTAGACTGGAGGTACACGGGATCCATCTGGTCCTCACGTGGGTGATTGCGGGACAGTTCTGTATTCATGGCGTCCTGACTCTAACATTTGCGCAGTTGCACATATAAGCTGAAGAGTTCCCGGGGCTTGAATTCCCAGGACATTTCGTCACCATCATCGTCATTCTCAACAGCATCAAAAACGAACACAGCAACACAAGACTCGCCTCAGAACCGGCATCCTAAACAACATATCATAACTCCTTTCAATCCACTTAAATGCTCTTCCCAACTCTCATCACCCTCCTGACCCTTAGCGCCATGGGTGTCCAGCCTGGCGCTTCACATGGTGGGTACAGCCCCCCGAAGACTAGAAGAAGACCAGAACTGACTCAGCCGCCCTGCCCAGGTGTGATAACCTCGACCGACTCAGATGACTGCTACATGCCCTGTGACGAGCAAGGTGTCTGGATCGGGCCTCGCAACGACGCCCGAGACACCGTCGATGAGACTGCTGTCGCACTCAAGCGGTTCGAGGACGAATTGGCTGAGTTTCAGAGGCTAGGAGAGGAGAGATGGCCCGCTGGCGAAAACCAAGACATAGTAAAGGTCAGTGAGCTATAATTCAACAACTTTGAGCTGTTATGGACGCTGACTCGCTCCCAAAAAATCAGAGCCAAGAGCTTCAAACACGTGGCTCAAACACCCGAACCGCGAAGGCGGCGAGACGTGCTGAACGGCGTGCCAGGGCAGCTTGAACGCGAGGGTTTTTGTGCCATTGTATACTGGCTGGGCGATGGATGTTTGCTCCAATGTTAAGGAGATATACGGCGACATGGAAGGGGTTGAGCTTGGAGACATATGTTCTTGGGATCGTGGTGTTAATACCCTGGCTGAGAATCCAATGACAGCTGATTTATTGGCCTCAAGAAGCCGCAATGCTGTGGCGGAGCCACTGTGACCGCTGTCTTCTTATCCTTCCCATGCTATTATATCCTCACAACATCAATCATTCGTGAAATCGGTCGTGTGGGCGCCACCTGAATAGGAGCCTACCTAGATACACACTTTCCATGCCCGTACGACTGAGGTGTTGATTGGCCCGCTCAAATTTGCGCTCTGGTATGACAGTTAAAAACGCCAGTGAGAGACCGGCACGAAACGAGCGTTAATCTTAGCTCAGCACAATCTGCACCAGTCGCCTGCGTTTTCCAAACATGAGACGGCCTATGAAGATTGATAAAGACCTCTCATTGAGAATCTTGCAGAACTGTGGCAGCTTTGTTTCCTATTTTCCTCAGCAAATCATGAACCGGGGTTAAGTGAGATTGGATACCCTAGGGTACGAAGGAAATAATTTTATATACGATCAGCCCGGTCGAGTCTGGTGGAGCTAGGTAAACAACACGGCATCATTGACACGCTGCATCGGACCGCTATAAGCTATCAATCGAGGGGCTGAGGTCATGAGGCGTCAACTCCAGATCAGACGGTCTGCTATGAAACGATCGAGATTATTGGGGTTTGCGGAGTTCAGTGCGGAGACAGCAGGGCACCCGATGGGGGTAGATATATCCTGACGAACGCTTCACATTCTACGTTGGTGGGATCTTGGTACTCTTCGGTCAGAAGAAAGCTGTGCAAGAGCTTCTGACACTCCGTGTGAGGCGTGTCCTTGAAGATAGCGCCGCGCTTGGCCCAGGTGACGAAGAACCCATTCTCGGGATGGAGAGTTGACGGCGGCGATGTGAGCTAATCCGACCGGTGTGCAGGTGCCGCGGACCTATCGAGGCCTCTGAGCGAGCAGCTGCTCGAACCAGATGAGGCCGTTCTCCTGAAGTGCCTGAGGCTTTGTGGTCATAGTTAGACGGTACCGCGCAGGAATTTACGGGTCCTGTGGATCAACTCGCGCCAAATCCAATTTTGCAAAAAGGAAGACATTATCGGCTTTCCGATATGTCAAGACTAGCTTATCCTGGAATCGTGGCTTCAGGTGATCGGTGTACTTCACGGGGCCGCCTGTGAGCTTTTCCGCGTTCAGGCGTTGCTCCAGCCGTAGACAACCACAGCAAACCAAGCCCCTCAGATGTCGCAGAAGTTTGGATGGATCTTGTCGAAGTTCAGTATTTTTTACCACAGGCAAGGCGCCTTCCTGATCCCAACGTGGATCGAGACACCACGCTGATTCGTACTGCACCACCGAGCAGGCATTTCATGACGGGCCGTCACGGTCGGGCTCCGGAACAGAGGCAACAAGTGAGACAGTGTATTTGGGAGCAGTGAGAGTATGTTTACACAGAGGCGGACCCGGCTGCGAAGGAAATCAAAGGGGGAAAGGGCAATTAGAATTATTGGCTTAGTTATGTGATGAGGTGGAATATTTTGGATTTCTGTCAATATAACTGTTGTAGCCGACCACTAGCCCGGAGCATGATAACTATATTAAAGCAGGAAGCAAGTTCTGCAGCGTGACAACTTCATTCTCTCCTACTATACCAAAGTTGATATACTGGTCTATAGATTGCCACCCCAGAAAACTGGTCCATCATCACCTACCAGCACGTGCACTAACACCGCCTCCAAGTGATAATCCCAATCCGAGACGGAATCCCCACCCCCGGCTCTTCTTAGGCGGCTCCGCGTCCTTGTTGCTCTCGTGAGCTGCCATGTCGCGTGCCGGTGGCTGCGGGTCATCCAGCCCCGATCCTCCTTGCTCAGCCACTTGCGCGTCGTCTTCGTCAGCGAGCGCCGGAACGAGCACCCTCAGGCTCCTGCCACAACCTACACACTCAAGTGTAATCTCAAAGTCCTCCTCGGAATCGTCTTCGATTTCGTCCTCCCTCAAGCCGAACCCACGGGCCTTGTCACAGCCATGGCAGGCACGGTAGTACAATCGACGCTTACCGTCCCATGACATGTCATCATCCAGGACAATCGCATCCAACTGTGAAGCCCCGGGCTTTTGCTTTCTCTTGGTCTTTCCATTGGCGCCAGACGATGATGTTATCTTGGTCTGTGAACGCAGCGTGCGCATGTACTCGCGCCGCTTCTTTGCATCACTGAGCACGGTGTAGGCCTCGGTGATCTGATCTACGGTGAAGTGCTGCGGAGAGCTTTCGTTGGATGCCGTTGACGAGTCTGATGATGAGGCGGCATTTTCATCGGTCCTCTGGGCCTGACGATCAGGGTGGTGCTTGAGGAGCGCGCGGCGATATGCTTGTCGTGCGGTTTTCGTCTGTGATGACGGATCCTGGCCGTCCAGACTCCGGGGGGAGATGGAGAGGACCTCAAAGAGCGTAGGCTCGCGATCGGGGTTCTTGGGCGCCATTTTGAGCTCGACTGTACACGCACACTGTCTGTCAGATCTTGACCGGTTGATCGTGGAGTGTACTATTAGAGCACGATGGGTCCGCTGACGGAGAATATCTTTGAAGATCAGGGTCCAGCCAACTAATAAGGTCTAGTCGAAAGGGCCATGCTGGGTGATGTCATTGCTTGGCCGGACCTTGATTTGGCACAACATGCCAAGGGGATGCATTCTCTAGCATGGGTTACCCTCCAACGTGTCTATAGGGAATGCTATAGTCTACACGTACTATTACTCTCAAACATAAAACCCTGCACGTGAGGAATGCTTGCACAACTGTCCAAACATTGCTTCGTACCAGCGCAAGTGCTACCTAGGTAGTCGTTGTCTAGTAAGATGAGGAAGCAAACTGCGAGGATTCAGCTACCCGAAAATGCTGACCAAAATCCAGCTCATGTTCGTGGAGTTTGTGCAAATCAAGGCATGTAACAGTCTGAGAAGTAAATTGTGCAACAGTTGACCCGGTGTCCAATCCAGCCAACAACGAATGATGTAGCTAACTTAAAGGATAACACCGAAAGCATACCCTGGGGTACCTATCCTCTTTTGCAGCCGGACTCCTGGTGCCTGCAAATGGAAGGTGGGAAATGACTCGGTTTAAATGCAGATTCACAATGGGGAAAAGAGAGAGTAACCGAATATATCATTCAAGGTTTAGCAAATAAGATGGTACTTCTCATCTGTCCTGGCCGTTCATACACCCAGACATTAAAACCAATTGGTTACCCAGGTGCTAGGAGCTACTTTAGATATACGTGTTGCCGGTATTGAATTATCGGGTCAAGCGTTATGGCAGTGGGTGTTGTTGCAGTGACTGTTGTGCGAGTAAGGGTTGTGTGGGTGCCCAGGTGAGTATATCAGCGGGTGTGGCATGGGCGTTCTGTACTCTCCGTTTCTGAAGATGGGTGTATGATTAAAGGCCACGACCTGTAGTGGGCAGTCTGAGAGGACACCAATATGCTTCATTCTTCCATTATCAAGCTACAACCTCCTACGACCTCCCCCTCCCCTTGCCCTTTGACCCCTTCGGACCCCTGGGTCCCTTCGACCCCTTTGGCCCGGCATCTGCAGCCTTGAAGGCCGGGCCGGCCTTCACCTTGGCCGAGCTGGATTTCCCTGAGCCCTTGGCCGGCTTCCGCAGGTTCAGCACGGCCCCCTTTCCTGCACGCTCGGCTGCTCCCTTCTTCCACAGCCTGCCAGTCTGCCTCTCGGCCTTGTTGTCCAGCTTCTTCATGTCCTTGTTGCTCAGCTTGCCGTTGGCATGTTTCTTCTTCAAGCTCTCCCTCAAGGCACTCAGTTTAGAGGGCGGGCCCTCCTTTGCCTTCTTCTTTTCATGTTCCGTCTCGAACCAGGTCCGCTTGGGCCGTGACTTGATCTCGTCCGCATGCTTGATCAGGTTCTCGCCCTTCTGGATCTCCATATCGGCCTGCTGCAGCTGTTTTAGCTCCTTCTCCTCGGCCAGGATGTCGTCCACCTCGGTCTCGAGAGCGTCCACCTTGGACTGCAACTCCTTGGCGGCCGCGGTGTCGATGGTGACGCTCTTGGTCTTGGTGCCTTCAACCTTGCCCGCCTTGACAGCTGCCTTGACGAGTTTACGATCAGAGTCCGCAGCGAGCGTGATGGCCGTACCCGCCCGCCCCGCACGGGCTGTACGTCCGACCCTGTGCAGGTACACGCTGATATCTTTGGGAGCGTCAAAGTTGATGACCGTCTCGACTCCACGGATGTCAAGACCACGAGATGCAAGGTTGGTGGCCAACAGGAATGCAATCTCGCCGGCCCGGAAGGCTTCAATGTTAGCAACACGCTCTGTCTGATTGAGGTTTCCGTGGAGCTCCCTGGCCGACAGCCCCAGAAGGCCCAGTATGACGCATGCGCGGTGTGCATCCTGCTTCCTGGAGAAGAAGATGATCGCCCGGCTCGTATAGAGCTTGGTGCAGATGTGGAGAAGGTAGCCCATGCGCAGATTCTCGTTGCTCCGTAGACGCACAAACTCCTGCACGAGCGTGTTGACGGTGGTCCTTTGCGAATCGACCATGATGCGGGCAGGCTTGTTCATGCCGAGGCGGATGAGGTTGTCCACCGACGAGTTCATTGTGGCGGAGAACAGCATGGACTGGCGGGATTTGGGTATCTCTTGGAGGATCTCGTTCAGCTCATTCGCGAAACCGTCCTCGAGCATCCGGTCAGCCTCGTCCAAGACCAAGATCTCGACCCCCTCGACGGTGAAGCTAGCCGAGTTGCGCATGTGATCGATGAAACGACCCGGCGTGGCAATCACGACATCAGGCCGGTGCCGCAGTTCTGCCTCCTGGACCTTGAGACTCAACCCTCCGACGGCGAGACAGAAGGTGATGTCGGTGTAGGTGGCGAGCTTGGTGGCGACGGCGTGACACTGAATGGCCAACTCACGGGTCGGGGTGAGGACGACGACGCGGGTGGTGGGGACCTTCTTGGGCCTGTAGAGCAGTCGCTCCAGGATGGGGACGATAAAAGCGGCCGTCTTTCCGGAACCGGTGGCAGCACCACCGACAAGGTCCTTGCCCATGAGGGCGATGGGAATTGCTTTTGACTGGATGGGGGTGGGGCTGGAGAAGCCTACGGCGGCTAGGCCTCGGAGGATTGGGCGAGACAGCGACATGGACGTGAAGGGGCCTGTAGTGGCTTTCTTGTCCGCTTTGGCCTTCTCCTCGGGCGCAAAGAATGCGTCTCTCTTGGCAATCTCGTCGGCATCTTCACGGTCGTCGTCCGAGTCGGAGCCGTCCTCGTCGTCGTCGGGGTGCTCGACTGGCGTGGCGACAGAGTCGCCGTCCGACGCGGCGTCCTCGTCGCTCCCCCCCTCACCCTCTTCCTCCTCGTCCTTGTGTATTCCATCCTCGTCTTCCGACTCTTCCACGTCCGAGGCTACGTTCATGCCGAAGGCGTCCTCTGCAAGCACCTCGTCGTCTTCTTCGTCGTCTTCATATTGGATCCGGCCGTCGCCGTCGCCGTCGCCGTTGCTGTTCTCCGCGCCAGCTTTAGGCTCCTGTTGCTCGGCTCCATCAGGTTTGCCCTGTTTCTGGCTGGTTCTCCTCCGTATTATGTTTTCCAGTATTTGTTTTGGGGCCGACGTCGAGGACTTTGCGGCCCCGCTGAAGGTCCACTCCTCGATATCATCGGCCAGGTATTTTGTCTCTTCGCCAAAGTCAAAGACAAAGTCCGGGTCTAAAGCGTCGTCGTCGGCGGCGTCGGCATCGCCATTTGTTTTTGGCTTTTTTGCCTTTTTCGGGGGCGGCGGGGCTGTTTCTTCCTCCTCTGGCAATTCTTCATTGTCGGAAATGGTGAGGATGAAGTCATCCTCGGCCTTTCTCTTGGAAGGGGCCATGGTCGGCGGTGGTGTTGCACGAGTGTCGTCTGTCTGCCTGTCTGTCTATCTGTCAGTCAACCTCAAACAATGAATGCGATGGGGTGGGATGGATTGAGCAACTAGCAACTTTTCTACCGGGCGGTGAAGCGATCGGCTGGAGCTCAAGGGCGGAACAGGGGCCCCTCGCACTAAGCCACCTGGCTGCCGGGTGGGGTCTACTCTACGGAGTATTGTACAGTGCCTGGACCATAGTAGGCTATGACCTGCAGACTGCCCTCCGCCCAGCGTGACTGGTGTCGGTTATGGGACACCCTTCAATGGGACACACTTCCACTTGAAACTCTCCTATTCAACCCTTCCTTTTGGGCAGTCTTCTATCGGGTAGTATATATACGACTCGGTGGGATTAGACCCCATTTGATACTCTTCTATAGAACAGTGCTTCTATGCATGATGGCAGAAGTCATGCTATGCATAGGCTACAAGTCTTGAACAATCTGACTTGATACTTGTATGGAAGCTTGAGACGTTGATAGCCAGACCTGGCTCTCATCATCGCAGGTTCTTTATTTATGTTTTTAATTTATTGGATGGAAGCCCTGGTCCGAGTCTGGCCGGTCTGTCTAGGTGAGCTTTGGTCTCAGCTTGGCCAAGTTGAGCCAGGCCATGCTCTTGCTCGTGCACAGATGGAGCACTTGAGTGTTTGATACTGCCGGGCGCAGAGGCATATACCCTCCGAGTTGGTCCTGGTTTTACCTAGCAAAGCGTAATAGAACATGACCCGGATACACATCAAAGACGTGACCTCGTATGTAACAACATGGAACCCGTTCAGTGTTAGCTATAAAATAGGCAGTCTCCAGCTAGCAGAGGTGGCTGAAAGCGCACATCAGGGTGAGCCGCCCGAGGATTGACTTTGGAGTGCGGCCGGGTTGTTTTGAAGTAGTCTACTCGGCTCAATGACCGACGGGCACTCTACCAGATATGTCAGGGTTGCATGTCTGAGAGCGAGACGTTACTGTCGTGGGAGGAATGCTGTGCAGGCGTTTTTGGGGGCATGGCAGCCCGATTGGGGGGAGGGGAGAGAGGGCCCAGGGCCCAGGGCCCAGGGGGCGTGGCCTAGGCCAAGTCGAGTGGGACCCCACCGTTGGGATCCGATTCTCCGAACATTGAACCCGGTTGGGCTACCCTTCTGTGTTGTTTTGCTGCCGTTGATTGGGCGACGGCGGGCTGGTTTTCAGATTGCGTTTTCTTTTTTGCCGTGCTTGGTATCCAGACTAATCCAGAGAGTATCCAGATCCACGACGGCGTCGCCGGGAAAGTGTCTTCGTCCTAAGTACTGTCTACAGCCTCGATCTTCAGCTTCTGCCTCGACCACGAAGCACTCGCTGGCTGTTGCGTGTTTGTGTGTTGCCTGGTCCAAACAGCCTGCTGCATTCGATCTGTTCTTCTTTTTTACCCTTCTCTGCTCTTCTGCGCCCCCCTCCCCCACCGTCCTCCCGCCTCTCGAGATACCCACACGTCATTACCACCTCCGTCAGACCGCGTCGCTGCTCGCGACCAGCCACGAACCAACCACGCCACCCACTGGCTCCGGCTTCTAGGGCTTCAAGTACATCATAACAACAACCAACAACACCGACCACAAGATGGGTGAATCACGGTTAGCACGCACCACTGCCGCTCACCCCGTCCTCGACGACGCGCGACTGCTGCCTCGTCCCCCCTGCCCCTTTTGCGCTGTTGACTGACGATCCTCGCAACCTCGCAGCCAAGAACTCATCGCATGGCTCAACAGCCTCCTCCAGCTCAACATGACCAAGGTTGAGCAATGTGGTACTGGGTGCGTAAAACGTCCGCCTGCCGTCGCCGGCAGCACCGTCAAGCCCTCCAACATCCATAAAGTCCCCCCCCCTTCTTGCCGAGACACCTCGGTGCCTGACGAGTGGCTGTCGCGTCGCTTGCGCTGCACCACGACAGGTGCCGGTCGGACCCCCATAGCTAACTCATGGTCACCCTCGCCTCCAGAGCTGCTCTTTGCCAGGTGTTTGACAGCATCTTTGGCGATGTCCCCATGTCTCGCGTCAAGTTCAACGTCAACACCGAGTACGCATACATCCAGAACTTCAAGATCTTACAGAGTCAGTACAATCCCCCCAAGTCATGCCACAGTCTCCACTCCTGTCTCGGGCCCGGGCCTGCCCAGTGCTTTGCCTGCTGACACCAACGCCCTCGCCGTCCAGACTCGTTCGCCAAGCACCAGGTCGACAAGTCCGTCCCCGTCGAGGCCCTCGTCAAGTGCAAGATGCAGGACAACCTCGAGTTCCTGCAGTGGACCAAGCGCTTCTGGGACCAATACTACCCAGGCGGTGACTACGACGCCGTCTCCCGGCGCAAGGGCCAGGGCATGACCGGCGGCGCCGGCGGGGCACCACGTGTCGCAGCGGCGG
>LJJS01000780.1:24808-74209 GCA_001447215.1 Diaporthe aspalathi
GGGACCACCCCCTCGGGCGGGCCCCGCCTGGGTGTCAAGGCGGCGCCGGCGTCGGCGGCGCTGCAGGCCGAGAACACGCAGCTCAAGGAGACGGTGGTGGGCCTCGAGCGCGAGCGCGACTTCTACTTCTCCAAGCTGAGGGACATCGAGCTCCTCGTGCAGCAGGCGTGCGAGGAGGACCCGGAGCTGGACAAGGAGGACGGCCTGATCAAGAACATCCAGACCATCCTCTACTCGACAGAAGAGGGCTTCGAGATCCCCGAGGGCGAGGGTGAGGACCAGGAGACATTTTGAGGTGGTCCATGAGCATCAGAAGGCCGGATGACGGTGACCAATACAAAGGGGGCGGCCGGCATGCCCCGGGGCTTCGTGGGCTGGAAGATGTAATGTGCCCATGAGGGGGCGGCAAGCATGACAGGCTGTGAGGACCGGGGTGCAGTGTTCTAGCTGTTCTGCTCTGCCTGCGGGCTGCTGCTGCTGCTGCTGCTATTGCGTCCCTTGCATCCTCACCCTGACTAGGGGCGACAGGTGGCAGTGGTGGAAGTGGCGTGTAGTAGACCTTGTTGGTGGACCTCTTGGATGGGAGCGTACTGGGAGGCTTCACTGTGATAGACGAGACGCGGGAACAGAGCTCCAAGGTTCCTACATTATCTACGTGCTCTCTGATTTGTGTGTCTGCTGCTGTTGTGCGTGCGTGTGTGTGCACGTGGATAATGTTCTTGGTATCTCATCCGTCGCACGAGGTGGCGCAAGTGGCTTGCATTATTCCACCGTGTGATGGTCTCTGCCTTGTCCTGGACCTTCAATTCTGTGACCTGATCCCAGATGGTCCGGAAATGATTACCGCAGAGAGTTCCCAAGTAACTAAGTAGAATACCACCAAGCAGATCTTGTCTCGCGTCTGGGCTTGCAAATCGCAACACTCGGGTGGGGTTCAGGCGGTCTACGTGCTAGACGGTGACGGTGACGTTGACGGTTATCCGGAAAAGAAGCTTGGGAGATCCGGGCCCTGACCGACTGACAGGTCGGCTTCGGCTTGAACTCCATTGCTGCGCTGGCCGTCTCCCCCAAAATGCGGGACTGTTGCTGCTTGTCAGTGTCACTGTGGAGAAGAAGCACCAGGAGAAACAAGGACGTCCTGCAAACCGACAGCACATCCGAACAAGCTCCCAGCTCTTGAGCTCTGCAGCTGTTGCAGCTGTTTGCAGCCAGCTCTGCTCCTCTTCCTCTCCAACTCTTGTTCTTTTTTCCCCTGGCCGGCAGCGCCCTTGCAGCAGGAACACGAGGGCCGAGGTCCAAGGTCCCCAAGGTCCAAGGTCGAGGGCCCCAACAGCAGGCGTCATCAGCCAGCCAGCATTTCTCTCCCCTTCAACGACGGACAGCCTCTGCCCATCAAGCCCAACCCGTTACTGATGCTGCTGCTGCCACCACCTTCTTCACCTCCTGTCTCTTCTTTTATCAAGGATCGAGCTGCGCGGGCAGGCTGCTGACTGACCTGCTGTGTGGCCCCCCCCTCGCTTTGACCGGGTTGCGCTTGGTTGCGCACGCAGTCTTGTCTCGGGTCTGGGTCGTTGCCACTGCGGCCGTCAAAGCAGACTGGCTTGCAGACTAGACTACTACACACTCGTTCCCACCGACGAGTCTTGAAGGCAGACGGTTTCACACAATCGCATCCTTGACTCCAAGAACAAAACTTCGAATGCCCAATCCACCTGCGTCGTCGTCGATCGTCGTCCCTCGTCGAACCTCCCAACCTGCCCGCCTGCCGCGATAAACAAATGCTTCCTGGGTAGTATACGCACACGCACACACGCACACACGCGCGACTATGGCACCACCCGTCGAGATCTCCATCCCAACCACATCCGTCAACTCTCCCCCCGACTCAAAGCCCTTCACGCAGTACAACATCACCCTCCGCCTCCCCCTGCGCTCATTCGTCGTCCAGAAGCGCTACTCCGAGTTCGCCGCCCTGCACGACGACCTCGTCAGGACCGCCGGGGCCCCCCCTCCGCAGCCCTTGCCCGCGAAGCACTGGTTCAAGTCCACCCTCTCCTCGCCCGAGCTCACCGAGGACCGCCGCCGCGCCCTCGAGACATACCTCCGCGCCATCGCGGAGTCGCCCGACCGCAGATGGCGTGACACACCGACCTGGCGCCAGTTCCTCAACCTGCCCTCCACCGGCGGCGGCAGCGCCGCCAGCTCCACCGGCATCGGCGTCGAGGGCAAGATCCCCGCCATCAGCCTGCATGGCGCCAGCGCCGCCGCCGCAATGGACCCCACCACCTGGATGGACCTGCACCGCGAGGTGAAGGGCCACCTGCACGAGGCGAGGCTGCAGCTCGCCCGCAGGGACGCCGCCAACGACTCGCCCGGCTCCGGCCCTGGCGGGAAGCAGGGCTCCACCGCGGCCCTGGAGGCCGGCGCCTCGGCCAAGAGGGCCCTGGTCAGGGCTGGCAGCCTGCTCATCGCCCTCGACGGCGGCCTGAGGTCCATGGGCGACGCCAAGAGGCTGGGCGACGGCGAGCTGCGGCGCAGGAGGGACCTGCTGTCCGCCGCCCGCGACGAGAGGGACGGGCTCGAGAAGCTGAGCTCCAGCCTGGCCTCTGTCCGGGCCGCGAGGGAGGGCACCCCGAGCTCCGGTGACAAGGCGACCCTGCTGTCCGGCGCCGGCGAGTCGTCGTCGTCGAGGGCGAGGATGGGCGGCAGGGTGCTCGGTGCCCCGCTGCCCGAGACCGAGAGGACCCGCGAGCGCGACAACGTGGGCGTGGTGCAGCTCCAGCGCCAGCAGATGCAGGACCAGGACCAGGACGTCGACGAGCTGGCCAAGATCATCCGCCGCCAGAAGGTGATGAGCCTCGCCATCAAGGACGAGGTCACGATGCAGAACGAGATGTTGGACCAGATGGATCGCGACGCCGACCGCCTCGAGGCCAAGATGAAGGCCGCCAACATCAAGGCCCGGAAGTTGGGCCAGTGAGCAGCTGCTAGCTGCGGGAGTATCAGGACAGTAATTATGGCGATGACGATGATTTTGGCCGGGAGTACGGAGTCTGGACGGACCTCATTTTCGTTTCTGGCTCTGTCAGGGACCAGTTGAGTTGGATTCTCTATTCGGGTTTAACAGTATACTGCATAGTCTACCAAGCAATTGGCATCTGTATCCAACAAAAAATATATTCCCCGGTAATTATGACAATCTCCCTGATAAGCCAAATCGCACCACCCTGTGGCTCTTCTGCACGACTGCTCTCACTATCATATTACCATTTATTTATACGCCTTTGGTGTTGTCGATGTCCACCAACAACCTTGCATCTTATCTAGACCGGGTACTATATTGAACAGCTCCACCACCAAACGGCTTGGTTCAGGACGTTGATGCGGCCATTGCGGGACGCACAAGACCACATGTCTGTGCAGTAAGCTCGTCGGCACGGCGCAATAATGCTATGAGACATACATAACTGAACACAAGCGGTTTGGGTTGATCACCAGGCAAGCCTGCATGTATCGTATGCCGCTGCCTGGCAATTCCCGGACGGCTGCTACACGGTGCACATGCATGTATGTATACCCGGGGCAGGATGTAACACGAGCAGGCAGTCTGTCTCCACTTGAGCAGGGCCGAGAGAGGATCTTACATTAGCAGTCTCCATTCCCACTCGCCCTTATCTCAGTTAGGCCGAGCAACAGGACGCAATTTAGGCACTAGATTTCAGGGATTCCTCCTTCATCCTCCTAACGACAATCTTGGGACGAGCAAGGGGTTTGACTATTGGTTCCTGGGTCTCGCAGTCCCAAAGGATGGCCTTCTTCCGCAGTACAAATGGAAAAAGTCTTTCAGGCGCACTTCGTATTAACGTATTAATTGAATGAACTTTGCACGTTATAGATCATTATCTTACGACTCATTAATCCACGCCGCTGAGTCACATATCACTTGCTGTTCAAATTGGAATTCCCCTGCCGATGACTTCTGGGTGACAAACCCCCAGCACTGGCCTGGGAACTGGACATCAAAATTATTCCACCAACACACCGTGTTACTGGTAGAATAGAAAAAGCAAGGTCAGTGAGAAACGCCTCATATGGAGAAGAGGTGGACAAGAGCCGCAGCAAAGACGTACCAGGCAGGATCACCTGCAGCAATTTCCGAGGCTTTCTGGTCGTTGTACAGGGCGCACTTGTTGATACACGTGTTCAGGTCTGTTGTAGCCTGGCTCACGAGGGTGTTCTCCCCAATGGTCACGAGCACTTTGCTGCAGAACTTCCGAAATGTGTACGTCTTCTTTCCGAGAGTGATATCGTGCAGTGTCTCATCCGATGAGGGGCAGTCTCGGTAAAGTGTCGAAGACGGCCCCACCAGAGAGGTTGTCGTGACAGAGGTTGACTGCGTGGTCGTCGGCGTAGGCGTAGGCGTGTCACTCATGACAGAGGACGAAGTAGTCGAATCTGGCGAAATTGATGCCGTCGACAAAACAGAGGTGGATGGGGAAGAGAGACTTTCGGCGGACTGAGATCGGTTGGCTAGTGAGACGCCCACACCCATGCCAACTGCTGCACCAACCATCACAACCGTGATGATTGAGATCACGATCCAGAACAATGTTGGCGTGAGGCCGCAGACACGTTTCCTGGTGCCGGATTCTGATTGGACCACTTCGGGATGGTACTCGGTGGGATATCGCTCGCCAGTATATTGCTCTTCAGGCTGGGGCTCCTGGTGGTGTCGCCCTTGAGGGCTCCGCGCTCCTGCATAGTATGACTCCGGGTGAAGCGGCCGTTGATCGGGCTTGATCTCGACTGTATCGGCAGCGTTGATATGGACGGGCTCCGGAAATTGGTTCTTTACAGTCAAAAGACTTGTATCGGGAACCGCCTCGGGAGCAGAATACCAGTAGTCAGTGTTTGGACTCATAACTGGTCAAACTTGCCCGTAGGCTTAGAGGGAGCCGTCGAAGTCTTAGCGGCGTAGTTCTCGTTGTTGATTTGCGCCTGGTGATGAGGTGTGATTTTCGGGGGGCCACTGAAATCCTTCTCTAGACTTGCAAGTGGCAGCTAAACATATCGATTTCGAAAAGCCAGGAGGTAACAACAAAGGAGACCTCTAAACGAGCGAGGTAACAATATTACAGAAAAGCCAACAGGCAATTCCGGTCAGCTTGGGAATCCACCGTCCTCGCAGGAAGGCCTGGAAGATTTTTAGCTTGCCAGGAGTTGCTCCCCAGAATTTTATAGAGGCAACCGGCAAACTGAGCTCCGAGGAGGCACAGCACAGGTGGAGATGGATGTTCTCAGACTCCAAGGTGCCGCGAGGCTGCAAGGGTCGCATTCCCATCTGCGCCATTCACCGGCTTCTATTTCAGGGCGGCCTTGGCTGTGCCAGGGGCGTTTCTGAAAATACCTAGATATGCTGCAAGCCACCTGCATGTTGGTTCTGTTGGTGTTCAAAACTGATAACTCGGCCAAAAGCAACCATTCTGTAAGCGCTCGCTAATAAGCGCACGCGCACCAAGAACTGCCCAGAGGGTCCATAAATGACACCTGAGCCCACAGTGAGACTGCCCCGACGAATAAGAAACTTTCCTGACACCCAACCGAACGGTCTCAAGTTCTTGGCAGAGGAAAAGGATATACTTCAGCGAATTAAACCTTGACTTGCAATGTTACCAATGAAGTGCCTCGGATAATGTCCGCCTCCAAATCCCTCTATCTGGAGCTTTCCCGACAGATTCCTCTTCTTTCAGGCGCCGATCGCCTTCTCTTTCATAACCGCCTGAGTGGCACCGCCCCTCTCCCGCGTTTGACGGCAGAACTGGAACTTAGAAGACAAAGGTCTTCTGTCATTCACTTAAAATTGCCTTCCTCAAATGCCGCCGCCACTGGCCCTCCTATGACGATTTGCGCCAATACTGCTCGTGGCTTTCCTCTGTATAACTTTCCAAATCTGCAGGCGCTGTGCGCAGTCAAATGGGCCCAGGAGAAGGTTTGCAATGGCAACGGGTCTCACTAGCTCAAGGCGCAAGTCCAGCCTCATCCTCGCCTTCACCTGCTTGGGTCTCGTGCTGCTCCACCTTTACTGGGCAGGCGGCACGCTACCGAGCTATTTCCTAGGAGGTCAATACAGCTTACCGACTGTCCAGACATCGGAAGCACAAGGCGATGTCGACCTCGAACCACAAAGTCCCAAACAACAGAGTCCCGGACAACAGAGTCCCGGACAACCCACTCCTGAACCACAGAACCCCGAGGCGCCCGGCACGGCTGCCCTGTCGCTACCGCCTGAGTATTCTGCATTAAACGAGGGCCAACAGAAGTGTGATCTTTTTTTCACGACGAAATATCTTGAATACACCGCCTCACATCAGCAGCCGTACTGTGACGCGCAGTCTCCAAGCGCCTTTCAATGCTTCACCGCTCCGCGCCTCGTGGTACCGGTCACCGCAGGATGGGGGCAAACTGACCCTCTCTGCATTGCCCAAGGGGTGTCCTTTGAACAGGAACAAGCTGGAGGAGCTCAAGGCTCGCAGGAGAGTAAGTTCGACTGTGGAGTTTGAATTGATGTGTAGGGCCAGCTAATGAGCAACGAAATAGAAGAGTTTGAGATACAATGCAAGCTAAGGGACATAGCGGGTGAGAGGGCCAGCTCCGCAGAGGCCGCACAGGAGCTCGAGGGCTTCCGCGACCGTCTTACAGACTGGGGCTGGTACTGGGGAGACACGGGCGTCGGGGCGTCGCTGAACGCATGGCGATTCTCGGATGGTCGCAACGCGAGTGGCTGCACCAAAGACAACAGCAACAACGAGTGGGTGATGCTCATGAGGCGGGACAGCACGGACACGCACAACCTCTGGCACAAGCTGATGGAAATCCTGCAAGCGCGCCACAGCCTCGACGCGCTGCGGATCGCTGTCAACCCTGCCACCGGGGCGCCATGGCTGTCAGAGGAAGACGCCGCAAAGGTCCAACTTGTCTTTGATGACGACCGGGAGGAGCTGCTCGAGCCTCTCTGGGAGATCGTCACCGGCAGGAAACCCATCCGCAAGAGCTCATTGCAGGCGGCGTGCCTCGGCAACGTGATCCTGCCGCTGCCGGGTTGCGGAAGCCCCTTCTGGTCAAACCTGCTTGACACAGGCTACCAAGAGCGCTGCGCGAGCCAGACGCTCCTGACGACATTTGTGAACCGAGTCTTCGAGTTCTATGGTGTTGACCCTCGGCCGGTGACGGACATCCACGCGAACCCAACGATCACCATTGTGCAGCGCAAGAAGAACAGGAAGTTCATGTCACTGGATCGGCTGGTACCGGTCCTGCAAGAGCGGTACCCACACTCTTCCATCCGCGTGGTTGACTTCGCCGACATATCAGTCGAGGAGCAGATCCGCCTCGTCCAGTCCACGGACATCCTCATGGGCCACCACGGCGCGGCGATGACGCACACCATCTTCATGGCGCCCAGGTCCACCGTGGTCGAGGTATTGCCACGCTACTTTGACCAGCATGGATTCCGCGCCACGGCGGCTCTGCGCGGGGTCCAGTACATAGCGGGCAGGAGCCTGTACGAGGAGGAATACGAGCACGCGATGCACGGGAAACCGCTCCCACAGGACTGGCCGCCTCCCCCTCCGCAGGAATTCAATCATTTCCAGCAGCAGGAGTGGGTGTACCTGACGGACGAGGACTTCCTGGGTTTGGTGGACGCTGCGGTCAGGAGCCAGTTGAATAGACTGAGTAGTAGCAAACTGTAAATAGGCGGTTGATCAGTGTCTTATTGGATAGGTTCGTATTGATAGAAGTCTTGAAAAAAAAAAATAGACTGCGGTTCAGCGTGCTACAGACTATTGGCGAGCATTCAGATCAGCAGCCTTGGATAATGATCAGGAGCTGGAGTCCGAATAATCGAACCACGGAATATTCTTAAGTACATATGCATGTCAGTATTGCGTGTGTTGTACTAGGGTTCTTGATGTCTCCCTGACCCTGTCAGATGAACGAGATAGGCAGTGCTAGTATGCACTCGCACGTGTACAGTATTTGAGCTAGGCTTAGATGTTGGATTATACACCTCCCCGACTTACTCAATTAAATCCGGAATCCGAGCATTTCCTCTCTTTTCGAGTGCAACAGCACCACAACTAGAACAGATAAGTCAGGAGACCGTAGCCTCATCCCAAGCCAGCTGTTGAGCTTGAGATGTAGATGATCTCTGAGACCCCTTCCCCCGAAGCGTGTGTAGTGCTGGGGTGACTTGAGGAAATAGCTGTAGAGAATGAATGAGGAAATGAGAAGGTTCTTACCACGGCACGCAGAATATCCCCGTGCCCTAACAGGGGTGACCGACATGTAGCGGCATGGTGATGGGCAAAGCAGTTGGACGAGAAGTCAGATGGGAAGGGCAGTCAGTACCTAGGTACCTAGGTACTTTCAATCTACCCAGCCACAAGTACTGTATGTACGTCATGGGATGCGAGCGATTGGTCGGGGGTGATCCTGGCTGGGATCGACCGTTGCGGAGTTGCTCCGTCAACGGGACCGGCGCTAACGGTGGGAAGAGACGGCGGGAAGACGGCGGGAAGAGACGTGCCGTATTAGGTAGGTACCGGGTATATTGTGATATCCTGCAAGTGCACATGGGAGGGAGGGCATGGGAGAGAACAGGTCTGCTTATAAGTGGGTGGGTGTTCAGCAGTGTTCATTATCTATCACACAGCAGTCAGTCCCCGATTGGACCGAGGTGGCGTCGAGGTGCATCATGACCCGGGGCCAGTTGACGCCCAATGGCCGTATCGGGCGGCCTGTCTGCCGCTGAGGTCTGGATCGAGCGTCGCGAGTTGACAACGGCTCTGCTAGTTGGTCTCTGACAGGTTGCAGGAAGGTGTCTTGGTATGACACGTCGGGTTGTAGTTGCGGTTGCAACCCCACGCGAGATTGGATTTCGGTTAGAGCCAGGCGATGCTGACGCTGCTGACGGTGCTGCGGTGTTCAACTTTTAGGGTTCACTGTCCGCTGTTCGCTGTTCACTGTCCTGTCCAACTGTGCGGCCTGTCAGGCTGTCATTGTCACTTGTCACGGTGGAGACTCAGAAGACGACGACGTGTGGTTCGGCTCACAGATGGATTTATCCGTCGAGTTGAGTGAGGGTGCCGTGATTGGCCGGCGCCAGCGGGAAAAGAAAAAAAAAGAGAAGGCTGGGAGACCACGTCGGGCTAAGCCTGGTTTGTCTCTCTGTCGCGTCGTGTCTTGTCGTGTCTG
Organism: Diaporthe aspalathi; assembly: GCA_001447215.1. Classification (NCBI taxonomy): domain Eukaryota; kingdom Fungi; phylum Ascomycota; class Sordariomycetes; order Diaporthales; family Diaporthaceae; genus Diaporthe; species Diaporthe aspalathi. The sequence goes on from LJJS01000780.1 coordinate 34,064, forward strand.
GTGTCTCAGCTGCTGAAGAAACAAGCCGCTCAGGTCTGAACCGACTGACCATTGCGGTGAGATGCTCAAGGTCCACACCGTGATCCATCTGTAATCCTGTACGCCTGCGTGGAGGAAGGATATGGTCACTGTCAATATGAGGAGCACATGCAAACAAGCCAAAGAGTACACACCGTTGAAGCGTTTGCCGATGTTCCAATGTACCAATGTACCGTCGCAGGCTGCAGGTGCGTGACCGGGGCGGCGGGGATGGTCCCGGGAGCACCCTGCTGGCACGGTGTGTGTGCCCCACCCTCCACCAAAATCTCTCGGGTCTCCCCCAAGTAAACAACCAGACGCACACAACCTCTTGCAATTGGACATGACACCACCACAATCAGAACCACACCACAAACGGGCTCTGGGCCATCTGTCAATAATAAATAAAACCACGGCAGCAAGGCATCAGTCTCATCTCCCGGGTGGTAGGACGGACTGCAACGCTAGCGTCCTCGTACTTTATTAACTAGCACCTACACCGTTGTTGGTGCACCTCGCCTCTTTACATCTGGCCTGTCTTCTGCCTCACAGAAGAAGCTCAAGCCTCGAACGACCCCCGCCCCTGCCCCAGCTCCAGCTCCAACAGCAGGGTCCTCCCCCCCATTTTTTGCCCTACCTTTGCCCGCCATCCCAACTCGACCAACCTTCGACAGACCTTCCTTGCCTGGTCCACGGCCTTGTCGTCCTTGACCTCAACTCGGCCCAAGGGCACCACCACCACCACCACCAACATTGCCCACGCCGCCTGTTCAAGGTCTACCCCAGCCTCACTTCTCTTGTAGCAAGCCTTCTAGCTCCTGCCAGCCTTCTGCCGAGTAGGGACTGCCGTTCCCTTGGCCGGCTCCTCGACTTCATTTCCCAGGGTCTTGTCTTCCCCGGACTTCCTGCATCGGCTGGCGTTTGTTTGTGCTTTCTTCACACACCTTGTTTTTGGTGAGTCACATTCACTGTTGTTTCGCTGCTTGCTTGCTCACCATCTGCCCTCCGAACTGCTCGCCGTTCCTCACCTCAGGCGGGAGCTCTCCGCCGCGAACGGTTCGCTTGCATGGAATGCTGACTGCTGTGCCTGTCCCCTCTAGTCCACCTCCGAGCGAGTCGAGCGTCTGCTTTCCAATGGCTTCTTCGAGATACCGCTAGACTTTGATTCCCACAACAACCATAGCGCCGCGCTTTTGCTTTCCCGCCCCGCCGGCGTGCCCGATTTCGCGATACCCCTCAGTCTGTTTTCGACGTCTCCAGCAACATGAGCGGCCCGCCGCCACCACCACCTCCGCCGCCCCACGGCGAGTCGCCAAAGACCACGTCTGGCTCCGGGTCGGGACTGCCGCCCGGAAAGTACGATGTCTTCATCATACCCGAGCACTCGGCCGGCTCCGGATTCCTCTACCTGCCCTCGCTGCGCACAAACACGAACAGCTTCATCGCCGGCTTCGCCTCCGCCCTCCTCATGGTCGTCCTCGGCCAGAGCATGGCGCCCGCCTTCCAGGCCTGGTGGGCCAACTTCCAGGGCATGGGCAACGCCGGCATGATGCTGCTCGTCATAGCAGTCGGCCTCGGCGCGTGGTCCCTCGGCCGCCAGTCATCAGACGCCAGCGGACGCGACGGAGCGGGACCGGGAGGCGGAGGAGGGGGCTTCTATCCCGGGGGATCGTCAATGCCCGGCGGTGCTGGCTTCGGTAGTACTGGATCCAGCCCACACAGCGCGCATCACGGCTCTCCCCCGGGCACAGGCCCACCTCCTGACGCCCACTCCCCCCCGCCTCCACCAGGTGGGTCGAAACCCAGTGCGAACCAGTCCGGTGGCCCGTATCAGCGCCCGCCACAACCACCCCCTCAACCAACCCCCCAGCCCCAGTCCACTAAACCACAGGCAGAGACACCCAAGAACTCGTGGCAGAAGGCCAGGGACGAGGTCCGCCGCAAGGAGGAGGAGCGGAAGGCCAAGGAAGCCGAGGAGAAGCGCCGCGCCGAGGCCGCTCAGAGGCTCAAGGAGCTTAGGGAGAAGGAAGCACGCGAGCGAGCAACACGAGAGGCCGAGAGGCTGCGGCGGGAGCAGGAAGCAAAGGACAAGCTGGCCCAGGAACAGGCGGCAAGGGACAAGGAGGCCAAGGACAAGGCGGACAAGGAGCGCAAGGAGAAGGAGCAGAGGGAGGCCCGTGAGAAGGAGCTCAGGGAGCGCCTCGCGAGAGAACGAGAGGAGCGGCGCAGGAAGCTCGAGGAGGACAGGAAGCGGAGGGAGGACCCGGCCGGCCAGGCTCGCAGCACATCCTCCTACGCCTACTCGGGCGTGGGCGAGAAGACGAGCCCGTGGCCCAACGGCAAGCCACCCACGCCATCCTCCCCTACTAAGAAGCCCCCTCCCCCCACAGCAAGGACTTTTGTCGGCGACGACTCCGACGCCTACTCGTACCGGCCGTACGACCAGCCAAAGCGGCCCGCACGCCGCAATTCCAAGTCTGACATGTCAGAGTCCTCGTGGGCCCCGTCCCAGTCGACAGCGCGTACGTCGCCGCCGCCCTCGGTGCGCGGCCCCTACTCGACAAAGGACCCCGACAAGATCGTCATCAAGGCCGTCTACTGCTTCATGAACCAGTACGCCAAGACCCCGGCCTCGCAGCTCGTCTCCGGCGTCGGCACCGTGACCGATGGCCTCATCCTCCGCATAACCACAGAGGGCCTCTTCATCGACGACGACATCCGCGGCGTCGCCCAGCGCGAGTGGGACGTCAAGGCGTGGACCCTCAAGACGGTAGAGGTATGGTGTCCCGTGCACTTCCTGACTGGTGCGATTGCTGCGAATTCTCCATCCCCGACCGGTTCGAAACCCCCGTCCGGCCCTGCTTTGAGTGCGAATCACATCAGTACTGCTTTCTTTGCCAAGGTGGTGGGGGGAGGCGCCAGGCTGCGCGCAGCGGAGAGGGGCTCGCCAAAGTCGCTGTCGGGCGACGAGGCCGACGCCTACCTCGCCGACGTGCTGCGCTCCTGCAAGGGCTCCTGCCGCCTCGGCGACTGCGCGTCCAAGTTTGCTGCTTCGAACCTGCCCGCCTCTTCGGGCTACAACGACGACGCCTCGAGCGTGACGTCCGGCTCCACCCGCGTGACTAACAGCACGGCACAGACTGGTGACTGGAAGGCCAAGGGCCTCCATCTCCTCCGAGCGACCATCCGAGACCAGGAGGGCAAGAGGTACATGTTTGTCATCGGCGAGGAGGACGGCTGGAAGGTCGCCGTCGGGCTGCAGCGCCTCAGGCGCGGCACCCAGGTCCGGGCCTTGGGGGTTGCAGGACTGAGCGGCCTCGAGACAAAGAGCACCCTCGAGATGCTTGGCTGGGGCTGAGGAACCTCTGGTCACATGTTTGAGGGCCTAGGGTTCACCTTTCTTGAGCCCAGTCACCAATTCCCCGTGAGGGCCGCGAGGCGGACAGGGACGCATACCATACGGTCCCACCGGGGAATCCCACAACGAAGGGCACGCTCCGAACCGGAAGCACTGTGCTCAAAGATGGGGCGGGCTTACCAACGACGTTCTGACGGAAATGAAGGAAATGATAACGAAGCAGACGACGTGATGCTGTGAATGAGGAGGGCAGATGCAGGGACCCCGGCTGGTGTGCGACGAGGAGCTGCGTCCGGTTCAAATACCACAACGGAGCAGGAAGGGGTGCGCCGAACATGAGGAATGTGCGGGCGCGCTGCCGGGGCAAATGAATGGCTGGCATAGGTGCAAAATTCCAGGTTTCTGTTGTTCATAACCCCTACGCTCGATCGAGTTGGGTATACATTCCACATGGACCTCGGCCGAAAATAAAAGGTCATCGGCCAATGAGAGTGTCTGTTTCATTATTTTCTCATCGAAGCTATAGATAATGTGTCTATTGCTGAGCCTTGGCCTATTCCGCATTATCTCTTAGGTGATCAGTTCGTCACTACGCCGGCATGCCAGACCCAGACATAATGATACCCGGCGCAGGGCTCCCTCATGCCGTCATTTCGCCACGGCACTTGTTACTTGCCTGACAACTTTGATTTCACGAAGTCTGCGGCTGCAGGGACATACTGTGTTGAGTATGAATAATGAAACGGCGTGATGAGGACACCATTCTGGCAGATGTTGTCCAACGGGTGACAGTAGATCTTGCCCGCTGCAGCCGGGATGTTTCCAAAGGCCTGGCCGTTATCTTGATGGGTGGTACTCATGGTTAGCAAGCCTGCCATGATGATGGGTCGACACTGGGGCCACGACAAGAAGAGACACGGCACGAGAATAACTTGCGTACCTGGATCCCCGAACGCGATAGCAGCCGCGACTTTCTCCGCGGCCTTCGTCGGAAGAAGCTTTCCCGCGTTGTGGACGAGTTGCCCGCCCTGGCTATACCCTGACAAGACAACCTTCGTGTTGGGACACTTGGACTGTGCCTGCTGAGCGAGTTCAGCCCTGATATCTCGCAGTTCAGTTAGCCATTGTCCCTTCAGATACAATTTTGGTTGCACAGTGAGTCAGGCAGGTAGTGACCCTGAAGCCATCTGCGAGAAGAGGTCCTCGGCGGGTATATTGGGGGGGGGGGCCATACATCTTTGCACTGCCAGCTGCATCACCACCGCTCAGGACGCTCAAGAACGCGGCCTTGTACTCCACGCCCTGCACCGTAAGGTTCGCGGCGCCGACCAGCCTGGCGACCGTCTGGAAGAAGGGCGGGCCCGTCGCGGTGCCGACGTTCCCGGTCTCGCCGGAGCCGCGCGCAAAGATGATGGTCAAGGGCCTGCAGGGCCCGGAGAGCCCGTTCTGGGTGTCGCCCGTGAAGTCGCCGGCCGAGGAGGCGCCCGGTGTGATGAGGTTGGATATGGCGCTCGGTATTGACGGCGGCGCGGAGAGGGCGGTGCTGGCGGCCATCGAGGCCAAGAGGAGGGACTTGAGTGAGGGCATCGTGGCTGTGTAGTGTTGTATGTATGTACTAAATTAAGGCCTTGCGAGGGGATACCAGTTACAATGCAGGACTATTACAACCAGACCCGAGGATCCAGTAGGAGAACCTGCATATTTGTATCGATGCTATCAGCGCTCCGTGATAGTTGAGCAGATCGCGGAGTGCCTTGCGCGCTTCTTAATCACAAAATAATTAGCATAATTACTCCATCATCAAGTTTTCTGTGCTTCTTCCTCGGGAAATCCTAGCGTGCGAGTCGGCTGTCAACACAAATCATGCCTCTAGCTCCGGATGAGAGGCGTGTCAGCCAGGTGGTCCGAAGCCTAGTCTGATCTTTGTGTGCGAGATGATTGCCAACTCTGGCTTGGTGTCTACATACAGCGTGCGGGCCGTGGTTGCTCGAGCCCTCCACATGTCGGTGCGCAAGGCCAGCGGCTGCCCACTATAGTAGTATCCCATACCAAGGGCCTGGAAACACGGCACAGAGTTGAACCAGTCCCTCCAGTGGCGAGGATTGTTCCTGGGCTAGTGAGATGAGCCAGTTCCTGAACCCATCTAACCATTCACCATTAGGGCAACGTTCCTTGGACTACGTAGTGCGTGGCCCAGCCCCGTACATGTAGTTCCGGGGCAAAGCTTCCGCAGCGAGAGACCGCTCATTTCCTACCTAGGTACTGGGACGGCGATACTAGTCGACTCAGGTAGGTCAAGGACGTGAAAACCTCGCCCTGATTCAGAGCATGCTCAGACACGGTTCCCTATGCTTTCCAGATCATATCACCACAGGATAAAAAACATGCAACCTCCGTGAATTGGTGGTTGTAAAGGCGGAGTGCCCGATGATTGTGTTAATTTGGTGGGGTATTATGTACTGTCGTCTCATACAACGAGATTCCATATCCAGCTCCAGATTAATATTTACAACAGGCAGTCATGCAAGGAAACAGGCGGCCAGGCATCATCCTGCGCGTAACCTGCAAGAAACGCATGCATTTAGCTAAGCTTTCCGAAGCCAGCACTGCTGGGAACCGGGTCCTAACTATATTTTCGAACGGCTTTCTGCGGATGCAATGTTCAGGCCAGTGAAGTTCTTAAAGCAACTGGTGCCATCCTTGGAGGCTAAGCTTGAGTTGGTGATGGTGTTCTCAAAGCAGTCGCCGGCAAGGAACAGCTTGCACTAATCCCTAGTAGGTAGCCTTCGCGGACAATTGTCAGTATCCGGTTGGAAAGAGAAGAGTCATTAGTTGGTAGAGATCGCAGCAAACAGGCAGGGGCCCATAATCGCCAAGGCCACCTAACTACAGAAATTGAGTCAACTGAGATCACATGGCTCTCGAAATCATCCGCAATAGTCTGCTTCACATCTTCGAGCCCTCAAACGGATCCTGGCCGTTCCTGTCACCCTCAATCGCACGGCCGTTGTCATCCTCCCCTCTAAGATTTGCGGTAAGCTACCTTTCAAGATCCGAGACCTTTGGACGGGTCACAGTCACTCGGGGCTGGCTACATAGCTACTAGGTTGAAAATGCATTTGGGATCACTCACAAACGCTGTTCACGGCGTGGAAGAGCGTGAAATTCAAAGACCCCACTAGCGACCGAGCGGCGGTGTGGTGCCTGTAGTTGTCCTTAAAGGTGATCTGGTGGTCTATCCCAAGCAGCTCAATAGTCCAGTAATGGTACGTGTGCCAATCGGCAGAATACTTGGTATTTCCGTTGATGTCGTTGTTGGACGAGTTGATCCAGTGGCTGCGGGTCTGGTCGAAGACATAGTGCTGACGACCCAAGTCTTTGATCGTGACATGGTCTACCAGACAATATCAGCACCAGAGAATGTGATGGTGTTAGGTTGCTGTTGCCAAATATGGTCAGTCTGCTTTACAGAGGTTGGGGGTCAGAGGTACATACCTAGGTACAGGTTCTCAATTCTCATGTTGTGGATGACTCTATTTAGCCAAGTCAGTTAGGTAATTGGTTTCATTCATAATCAAGGCACAGATTTCTTTTTTTGGTAACATGATTAATTTTATTCTTTAGAAGTGCAAGCTTTTAAGACTTATTGTCTGTTTAATTATGAACTTATTTGATAATTCAAAATATAAATCATACACCCTTACTAATTAGAGTTAATAAAAAGCCACTGAAATTTAAGACATGGATGACAAGCATTGTACCTAGGTACCTAGTGTACATAGTTGCGCTTTGGCCGCGCTCCGGTTGTGATCCTCTGTCATTTCTGGCTCTGATATTTCGCCTCTAGGCCTTATTCCCAAAGCTGGATGTGCGACAGATGCGAGGCAGAGTTGGATAGGACGTCCAAGGTGAAGGAGAGATGTTGCCGTGCTGAGTCACTCATTGCGCAACGTTATCTATGGAGATCTTCAACGGAGCCCTGAGTTCCCACTATTGCCTGACCGATGAAGTTGATGGAATCCCTGGTAGGACGCCTGGGAATGAGTGGCCACATTACCAGCAGGCCAGGTTCTGTTATGTTCAGAGACACCATGATGATTTGCATTAGGAGCCGAGCCCTGCTTCCCCCCACTGGGCGACGAAACGTGTTGGCCTACATGCCTTGGATCCCGGTCCCGGGCTGTAGACTTCTCCTGCACCACCTTGAACCGTAGGCCGGGGTGACGTGGAGCAGGTGAGTTGTTGGGCTGAGGCTGTGATTGTGGCCGGCCTGAAGGTATCGCTGAGTTGTTAGGCCTGTTCTCGACCTGATGCTGATTCGGTCGATGATGCTGATGGGGCTGAATCAGATTCCTGAAAAGGTTTCGAACATCTTCGTCTCGAGGTGGAATCGTTGTAGTGTCACTGGCAGGGTTGCCGACTGGAAGTTGGCGGCTGAAATCTGAGTACGTGGCAACAACCTTGCGAGAATTGTCCTCGGCATGATGCGCGGATCGTGGTGCAACCTGTTGCACAGTTCCAGGCGGCATAGAGTGGGACAGCTCGAACTTCTTTTTCAGACCATTCTGGGCAATGGTTGCTAAATAATCAGCACGAGATTCGGATACCTGAGCAGGTTCAGCTGGTAAATGGGGAGCCGAATGATGGGGCTCCACCGTGGCCTCAACAATCGTGTTAGCTTGGGTCGGCTGGTCTGGGTTGTTGAGCCCCGTTCTGGTTGATGTGACGGTCTCTACATCGGCTTCGGGCGCTGATGTTGCTGTGTTTGGCTCATTGGGCGAAGGAGCAGCTGCCTCCTCGGGATATGTTTCATGCGATTCAGGTGCTGGTGAGCTGCTGATTGAGATGATGTCGAAGGAATTCCTCCGTAGGTTTTCGTTGCTGTTCCCCACGGCCTCAACCGATGTCTCATGGATAGGGAGGCCTGTAGGTTCACTGCCTTCATTGACGGCTTTTACGAATCCATCTTCCACTCGTGGATCCGACGGCTTATCCATATTGGGTTCAGGCAAATTGCTCTCATCCACCTCGGGTGTCTGGTGCGTCTCGTCATTTTGCCGGCTGATGGGGTCTAAGAAGCGTATTTGATTAGTAAAACAATTGGACTCGCAAGAAATTGAACACGAACAAGCCATACCGTCATGCACATCCATTCCACTAGCTGGATCCTCCCTTGACGGAGCGTGAGCTCGTTCTTTCAGGTACGTCCTAACAGATTGAATGTTAGGAACGTCAGACGCAGCCGTCGACTCAATGTCCAAAAATTCCAAGTCTTTTGCTTCCAGCCAGGCGGCATCGCTTTCAGGCGGAAACTCCAAGCTGTCGCCAAAGAACATGAAAGGGAACCGACGCTGCATTACTCTTGCTCCCCCATCTTCGAAGCCCTCTTCCCACTCGAGCCTCTTTGTCGTTGGGTCATAGCGATAGCACGGGGGCAGGCTTTCCAGCAGCTTCAAGCTCTCCAGGGTCTCTGGCACGCCGACGTCCTCCAGGTTCGCGGTTGGTAGTGAGAGTACAGGCCAGCTCTTCTTGGCCTTACTCCAGTATCCGAGATAGATCTGACCCGGTGTTGGACTGACAACGTCACCCCAGCCTCGGCGACCATGCCTGATGCCATTGGCTGCTGTGTCATCTGGTGGACCGGGCCTTCCCTCTTCTTGTCTGTGAAATTCCCGGCGAGCGACGGCATTATTCTTCTCGGCAAGTTCTTTGTTGCATTCTAAAACAGAAATGCCGAAATTTTCAACAACCTGCGCAGCGTTTCTTCGATGCCAACCATGCTGTGAACCTTGAAGATGAGCCCCAGCAATTTTCAAGGGGGTGTCCTTGAAATCGCGAGGGCATTGCTGGCAACGGATTATATACCACTGCCCACTGCCTTTGGGGTGTTCGACGATGATGTGTTTTGTCTCGGCGTGACCTTCCTGGTAAATCTCGTCGAACCGCATGGATGATATCAGCTTCCTGACCGGAGCAGGGCGTTTGCGCCGTCCATGCGATTCAGGTTCCGTATCGGTTTTACGCTTACGCTAGATGTTGTCAGCAGTTTATTCCATGTTATGCAGCAACACGCAAGGTTCTCACAGTCGACGAGGCACTAGCGTCAGGACGTACAGGCCGCTCGGAAGATGCGGGTGGCGATCCGGCATCATGTTCTGCAGGAGACACAACCTCAGGCTCGGGCTCGGTAGCAGGTGATGTAGGTTGGTTAGCTGGTGCGGGAATGCTAGTGGTCGCATCTGATGATTTCTTCGTCAAATCTCGAATAGCATTCATCAACGAATCCGGGCCGACGGCATGAACGAGGAGGCGGCATAAATTGCCGATCGCGAGTCGCCGCTCGTGCTCAAACTTCTCGAGTTTTGCGTCTAGATTTTCTTGATAATTTGTGCAAAGGTCACGCATATCCTGACGGAAGCGGGCTGCCTCTGCGGGGCTTTGCGCAGAACGATGGCTTTCTAGAGCTTGGTCGATGCTGGCGTTGACGGCTGCTTGCTCCTCTTCGAGCTCCGCCTGGGGGGTCTTCAGCTGCTGCAGTGCTAGGCGGGTCTGATCGGCCGAATCTCGGACGGCGTTCACGACGCGCATGGCATAATCAACGTCAGACATTGTTAGCAGGCCGGATTGAGAAGCCGGCGTCACGACTGTGGGAGAGATACAGGAGGGTAACTGGAGGTCAATGGCACAGTGTGGCGGAAAGCCGTTGCAAAGAGCGATGGGATCTCTGAGCGCGACAGGAATGAGGGGAAACATATAAGGCCGAGAGGAAATGAGCAGGAAAAGAAAGGCGTGGCTGTGTGAAAGGGGGGAAGATGACTTAGCTGCATGTCGCTTGTTGGTTGTTGGTCCCCATGTTAGTTGTTGGTGGTTGGTTGTTGGATGTTAGTTGCGTGGTTCCTAAAATAGAATGCTTAGAGATAAATGGATGCTGTATAAAGGGCTGCTAATTAAGTTAAGCACTTAATAATAATGCTACCTTATTATAATATTATGAGTTAAACAAATTTAATCCTAAAAATAATATTATTAAATATTGTTAAATAATAAAAAGTCCCTAGAAGTATTGGCGGCCCGTGATAGCTTGGCTGCAGGGCCGCCAGACTGTGCTGGGCGATCACCCGGTCTAACACAGGAACTGCCACTCTGCTGACTAAGTAAGTACCTAGGTACTTAATTTAGATCATGGCCCAGCCCCAGTGAGCACGCCACAGGACGCGCCTCTTCTGCTTCCCTTTCCACGGCGAGAAGACACCATCTGCGATGGCAGACGAACCGCGGTCAAAGATCATCGAGGATCACCCCATTAGAAACGGCCTTGATGGCTTCCACGCTTCATTTAATACTGTCTGTGCAGACAGGGACGTTCCGTGCACAATCGACGTGCTCGATCAACTCGACCTCGAAGGTAGGATCAGCACAACTTCGATCCCGCATGCTCTTCTGACTAGTGTGCAGACGCCAGAATCTTACGCTCTCCCTTCTTATGTCTTTACAAAGCCTTCCAGTCGCAGGCCGTGGCACCCTTCGAAATGATCTCCTGAGACTCATTTCTGCCGCCGCTTCTGAGGACTTCGACCGCAACCGTATCAAGCCTCTCCTGACCGCAGCCCTTGCCGACCACCTAGACGATGCCCTCATTTGGGACCGAGTATCCCGCGCCGTCACCGAATCTACCCCGCCTCCCCGACGGATCGCCCCTTCCCTCCAGCAGACCCCGTGGCTGCACAATACCAGCAGCTTCGCCAACTCGTCTGAACACCGCGAATATGTCGATAACGTTCTTAGGCAGGAGCTTGGCCCTATGTATGTTGGGCTCCCGGACTTTTATAAGACATACTTTGGCGGTGTGCCAAACCTTGACACCGCGTCTAAGACGTTCTTCAAGAGCTGTTTAGAAGGCAACAGCCCGCTCTTCAGCGACGGCTGGAGGGACTGGCCCGAAGAAGCGAAGCAGAACGATGTGCTCAACTGGTTTATGGACTTCACCCAGAAGTTGACGACATTTGCAGAGAGCTATAGCTCCGCTCCGGCACACAAACGAAGACCCCTGGCGAGGCCTGACCAGCCAATTGCGGGCTCCATCGGAAAGCGGAAGATGGATATTGGTTTTGTGGATGACCCGAGCGCCGGGAAGAACTCGAGGTGCCACTGGAGCTAAATCCTCGTGCCCGGGGAGCTGAAGAGCAACCCAGCCGCCGATGCCCCCTCTGAAGCGCGGCTTGACATCGGCAGGTACGCTAGGGAAGTGCTTGCCGCTCAGGATACCCGACGCTTCGCCTTGGGCTTCACACTCTGCGGATCCTTCATAAGGATATGGGCATTTGACCGGCTTGGAGGCATCGCTTCAGAGCAGTTTGATATTAACAAGGATGGATTACAGTTTATATTTGTGATCCTTGGATTCCTCTGGTTGAGCGAGGAAAAGCTTGGGTTTGACCCAACAATTATGACAGCAGAGGGCCAACGGTTTATCGAGGTTACACAAGGAGCTTCAACAGAGCGGCTTATTCTTGATAAGGTAATGAAGCGTGCTCGGTGCGTCGCTGGCAGGGCAACAACTTACTGGAAAGCCTATCGCTAAAACGACCCGGACGCCCTATTTGTTATCAAAGATTCGTGACAATACCCAGAGCGTGAGGAGGAGGGCAAATTTCTCAGTGAGGCGACCGACAAGGGTGTGGTTTATGTGGCACGGCATTATCACTATGACACAGTTCGGGTACAGGGCGTGGATGACGATGTCCGAGGCAATGTCCGAAAAGGGTTGGATGTTACAAAGGCCACAAACTACCGGCAGAATCGACTGCAACGTTTACCGAGCACAAGCACAGCAGGTCCGTCGCGTGTCGGTTGAAGCAGCAGTATCGCCGGCGCGAAGCGGTCGTCTCAAGAAACTGGCGCTTTCTTACCACCGAGCAAGCGACCCTGCTCTGCATCTCCTACTAAGGTAGACGACGATGTGCTACCAAATCGAGTACACCGGCGCGTCATCATTTCTGACTACGGAATTCCCATCTACGAGGCGGAGTCCCCAGAGGCGCTACTCGCTGCGCTGGCCGACTGCATTGAAGGGCACGAGTCGTTGCGGCAGAAAGCCGGCCTCCTTCACCGAGACATCTCCATTGGTAACCTCATGATAAACGAGGACCACGGCGGTTTTTTGATCGACTTGAATCTCGCCGTCAAGGAGCAACGTATCAGCGCCTCGGGGGCTAAGGGGAAGACTGGGACAAAGGCCTTTATGGCCATTGGGGCCCTTCTAGGCGAGCAGCACTCTTTTATGCACGACCTCGAGTCATTCTTCTGGGTGCTGTTTTGGATATGCGTCCACTGCGATGGCCCTGGTGAGGGCATCGTCATTGCCCAGTTTGATAAGTGGAATTACGCTAACACAGAGGAGCTGGCACGGCTAAAGAAAGGGGAGATCTGTCATGAGGGGGACTTCGTCAAAGCAGCTGAGGAGAACTTCACGCCGTATTACCAACCGCTGGTACCCTGGGTCAATAAGTTGCGGAAGGTTGTTTTCCCAAACGGCAGAAGGTGGGAAAGGGAAGATAGCGAATTATATACCCGCATGAGGGGGATCCTTGAGGAAGCCCGCAAAGGGTTGTCAAAGCGATAGTATTGTAGGATGCTGCTGGACATCATACTAAGTAGGGTTGCCAGCTAGGTCACGACAATACAAAGAGCCTCTAATTCCGAAACGGCCCGTAGGGTCGGCCCAATGTTGCCGCTATAAGCGACTTCTCATCTACTATCCGATGCAGGTAAACAGTCACACGTCACGTCTTCCTCATTTCGCTTCTAGAACCAGCACCTAACACAGCACGACCAGACACCACCGTCGAAGGAGAAGAATATCGCGATGTCGACGGCGGTGGAGGTCGCGCTGCGGGGCCATTCCGCGAGTCGTTACGTCACAGCGGCCAACAGTGTGCAGCAGCGTCGGTGAGCCTGCCATACTCTCTTGATCGTTGTCGTTATGGTGATTACGATGTCGAGGGAGGCCGCAGCTGCCGGGCCTCTGCTCGGCACCAGCTGCATCGAGTTCGGCACCCGCCGGACCAAGCTCGCCCGTGCTCTCGTCGTCCTGCAGCGTGAGTGAGCATGCCACACTCTCTCCTCTGTCGCCCGGAGCGAAGTGGTGAGGTTGTCCTAGGCTACTCGTTTGATCATTGTCGTCACTTTATTCTAAAAGAGGAGTATGCTGCGATGAAATTCTAAGCCGAGAGAACCGCAAGGGAAAGGCGGCGATGAGGCATACATCGATGGATGACGGGAAACGGACAAGGGCCTATTTCAACGGCCGGCCGCTGACGTCGCAAGTAACACGAACCGCAAATATTGAGATGACCACCACGCAAACCGATCGCCGGCCTCATCAAGTCTACCTCGCCATTGCATGCTGACAGTCCAGCCCGGAAAGAAGTTGTAAGTGGAACGCCATGCCTGAACGGGCTGGCAGCTGGCAGCCATGCCAGGCTATAGATTATTATATGTGAGAAGTATTGTAAAGTTATTCCTGAGTTATGAATACAATCATTAAGAAACGAACGAAGTTATTTGTTTTTGAGTTTACCACGTGGTTTGAATGAATGCGCTTCGATATTGAGTTCAATATCTAATGTAGTACTTGAATTGTTGAAATTCAAGCGGACAATGTCCGATCAAGAATTAACAAAGGCATGTGCAATCCCCTTTCTCTCCGGAACAACTGAAGGTCATCAATCCAAAGTTAGCCAAGCACACTCCTCCCCTCCACTAATCTCCAATATTTCTCTATGGGCAACATCAGAGGTTAGACTTCCTAACTGGAACATCTGAACACAGCCCCCAAGTACATAGGTGACTACGGTGACTGTGGTTGTAGTCCCACCCTCAGCATGAGTCTCCCCGGATAATCACATTCCAGTTACCATCAAAAAATCCCTGTCCAGAGGTCTCGGTGAAGCCGCTCGGGCGTCTCTGGCACGTCTGTTTGACGTTCTGCGCGCCATCTGCAATGTTGTCGTAGCTGGGAAGGCTGTAGCTGACTCGGTTCTATTTGCCGCCACAACTGTCAGTGCCGAGGTCTTGCCCGTGGGCCTTCTCACATTTGTGAGCTTGGGGTGTACTCACATCGTTGCACCACCAGATAGCGGCATTGTATGAGCAGCTGACTCTACCACAGGCCCCTGGCCCGGGTCCGTTCGTTGGTTGCCCAGGAACACCCCTCAGGTAGTTAATACCTTCCTGGATGCGGTTGCCGTTCGCGACAGGCCAGTTGAAACAGTCAATCCTTAACTGGCGCTCCTCAACCAGACTCTGGCGACTTTCCAGTTCTGGGATCGGGACTTCCGGAATTTCGTATGTCGGGTCAACCTCTTTGAGATACTCGACAACATCCTGGACAGTTCCGTTGATGTGGTATAGAGGCCCTTCGGGCCTGGGCTGTACTTCCCACTCGAAGTCAGCCACTTCGTAGCCTTGCAGAGGTGCAACAAGACTTTGGACCTGCATATTGTTAGCAATAATTCAGTCTTTAGTAATTTGTACTCAGTCATAGCGTAGATGAATAATTTCGGAGGATGGAAAGCTTAATTACCACTTCGGCCACACCAGCGAAAGACATGAAAAACTTGGAGAACTTCATAGTGATAGCTGGGAGTGATGCAGGAGCGTGATCAAATTGGCGGTCAAGGGCTTGAATAGTGCAGGCTTGGTTGAAAATTCTGGACCAGTATCAAGGAATGATCTCGAGGAATGAGAAGCTTGTTGAACAGACTCGATACTGAAAATCGATTGAAGGGTGGACACGCGCTTATATACTTGGGATCTCTTGATCATACAGCCAGCCCATCTTACTTCTCTTCTGCTCGCCGCGAGGTCCTGTCTTTTGGAACCGACCAAAGGGCATGACTCCAGGTCGTGCTAGAGAACCTCACCGTTTCTCCAAGATTGGTCAGTCACTGTGATCCTTCATGATGAGAAGGGTTCAGATCAATCCCCAATTCGGCTCTGGACCGGAATGTGCCTAACTCTGGATGTGTAGTAAGCACCTGATGCATTCCGCAGAGGCAGACGCAAGGCAGCCAATCATTTCGACAGGGCAAGTCAATTTATTGACTGCGCTGCTTGGCCAAGCGTGTGGCTTACATGCCGAACCAGTGGGAGGGTCTTGGTGAGACTCAAAATCAGAAAGTATCTGACCTAATCCCAACATTGCTGAGTCAATTCTGGATGCGACTGAGCCCGAAGCGGTCACTCACGATGCAGCCCGATCTCTTTCGTCGGGAGGACGGCAACTTGCAGGTTCGTGTCCTTCACCACGGCATTTTCACCCGGAAGGTTTGTTCCTCATTGAGAAGCGTCGATCATGCCTCACGCCGAAAAGGGAAACAATGCGGTAGCATTTTCTGCAAACTCAGTAAAAAGTCTTTCAATTTTGGAAAATGACACATCATCCCCCAATTGTGCTGATGCTTTGGGACCGGTAACTGCGTCAACGTGACACTGTGAAGGCCCGCAAGCTGCGACCTGCTGTCCGCAATGGGTTTTCTCCCAGCTCTCTAAACTCTTCGGACCCCTGATACTTCGCTTGGCCGGCACACAGTCACACCGACGTATTTCTGATGGCATCGTTACTAAAGCCAGGCTCACTCTTCCCATGCGTTGAAACCCAACCTGAGGAAGCACACTCAAAAATTCACATCTGGTCCACCTGCCGACCGCTGGTCACTCCACTTCACAGTCTCTCGATCGACCTTGCATAAAAGCGAGCTCATTCAGCTCGACTCAGGGACTTACAAAGCGCATTGCATGCATGGATCCTTCCCAGTACTTTGCTCTTTTGGGTTCTCACAAAGTTTAGTCTCCGTCTCTAGCTTATGAGATCAAGTTGGGACAACGTTTAAATAATTAAATTTTAAAAATCATTTCAAAGTTATTATTTAGTTAGTATATAAATATTGTATTATATTCTGAGTATTATATTATATTTCGAGCTTAGGATTGGGGTTATTGGATACAATTTGGATTTAACATGGGCTTTTGAAAAGTGCGAGTTTGTGTGGAAAAGGTGGGCGGAATCGGGTGGGGGCGAAATCTGGGTCAGCCACATTACTCATTCACATGAGAGGACACCGACCAAAGGGAAAGTAGCAACAACACTTGTCAGAAATCTACAACGATAATACTTAACCAGTCAATCAATTACCAGGGCAGGTGTGTCAGGCCAGTCCTAGCGAGAGTCGATTGGGATTATTGCTTAATTACCACTCTGAGTACGGAGTGAACCCATGGCGACCCTATGGTTCACCAGGTAGTCACCTGTTCGACGCATATTGGTCTCATCTCTGCGGTGGGCCGGGAGTGCTACCCCATCTTTTCCATCCTCAAGGTCTATCTGTCATGTGTCTATTGGGCCTGTCTGCCTTCCTTCCTTCCTAGGAAGTCCAGCAGAACGATAAGTGTAAGTCACGCCTGTCGTGGTCGGTACGACAGCGACATAAAATAGGTACTCACCCCACCAGCCCGACTCGGCAGGTCGACCCCATCATGGCCACCACGTCCCATTGGCTCCAGGACCCGGAAGCATACAGCGATCAGTATATCGCTTATTAACACACCACCCCGGCACCTGAAGAATTTCCCGCAAATGACCACAAACTTCTTATCACGAACAGCACCATGCACGCTCACGAGCTTGGCGTCCTAGTTTCGGCAGGTCCCTAGCTGGGGGTTACATCGCCAGCCGAGCTTTCTGCCCGGTGAGGGCACTCGGTTCCAAGGTTTCTCTTGGCACGCGCCACCAGAAAGTCAAGCTCTCGCTTTAAATCTCTCATGGGCAGGCGCATGAACCAGGAATTTACGGGCGGGCAAATAGAGGGGTAGGCACGCACCGGAGGCAAACAGTCGGCCTGATGCATGACGCGGGTTAGACAATGCGTCCCTTCGCGGTCTCCTTGTGTTCCCGGAAGCTCAGGGCCGGCACTAACATGTCCGCGCCTGAGGAAAGGCAGGTCACATCAGTACATCTTGCCATTCGGGACATCCTACTCAAGTATAACTAACCAGAGTATCAACCAGACGTACAAGGAGTGTTCAATGTTGGTCTCTGTGGGCGTGGGTGATTGATAGTTACCTGCTAAATACCCAAGGACGCGGGTGTTGCATGAGTTCGTGCCCCCTGAACTAGGGTCTACATGATCTCTCGCTGTCGCTGCACACAGCGGCGTTGCCTTCGATCTTGCGGACTTCAGAATACGATGTTTGAATACCCAGCTTCTTGATCGAGGACATGGACGGTATTCCATACCTGCCCAGAACCCAGCGGGTGATCAGCCGAAGGCAGTCTTGAAGCTCGACAGGACCGGGTTGTTACCCCGAGAGCAAGAAGCCCAAGGCCGGAAGAGGAAGGTCTTAATGGGGATAACCACACTTTTTGAGTTCAGAGTAAAAGTGACCAATAATTCTCCTGTGCAAACTAAATCGTCTCGCACCACAGGTCCTAGTGTCCAGCCATTGCTCGTCCATCGTGACACCAGGTATCGCACACCACATTTCTAGAACCCCAGCCTCCCTCTCATCCTATAAAGCTTATCTGAACGACAGTGCTCTTGTTACCGGTCTCAGCCAACTCTCTCGACCTCTCAGCCGGTTGCATCTTCAACACCTTCCAGGAACCGAGTCGAGACAGCTGGATATCTGAGGCCAAGATGAAGCACCTCACGCTGCTTCTCACATCTCTCTCCCTGGCAATCGCCAGCCCCTACATTCAACCTCGGCAGGTCGCCTATGATGGATACCAGGTCTTCCGCGTGCCCGTCGGCCTTGACGCTTCCAAAGTCACCGAGATTGTGGAGAAGCTGAGCCTAGAGACGTGGAAGGCCCCGAATAAGGCAGGGGCCTTCGCCGACATTGTCGTGTCCCCGGAGAAGTTGGAGGCGTTCAACGCCGAGGTTGCTGGTATTGAAGGCATCGAGGTGATGCACGAAGATCTCGGGGCTTCCATTCTGGCCGAGCAAGAGCCGGCGTCCGATGTGCTGCTGGACAGGGCTGCAGCTGCCATCAACTCGACCTGGTTCACTGCGTATCACAAGTATGCGGATCACCTCTCGTTCCTCAGCGGCCTCCAGGCGCAATACCCTGCCAACTCGGAAATCGTCACCTCGGGCAACTCGCTTCAAGGGAACGCCATCACCGGCATCCACATATTCGGAAGCGCAGGCAAGAACAAAAAGCCCGCTGTCATCTTCCACGGCACGGTCCATGCTCGAGAGTGGATTACCACCCTGGTATGCTATAGTCCCCTTGCTGTCTCAAGTCTTGAGGAACATTATTAAACTTACCGCATACAGACCGTCGAATACTTCGCCAACATCCTCCTGAGCGACTATGCCACCAACACCGAGACCAAGTCTTTTGTCGACAAATACGACTTCTATCTCTTCCCAGTTGTCAATCCTGATGGTAAGCCTCTTGTCGGAGCCCGCTGGCCACTGCGAGTGAGCATGTTGCTAATGACTCGAAGGCTTCATCTACACTCAGACGGACCGCCTATGGCGCAAGAACAGGCAGTCTACCTCGGGAAGCACCTGTCTCGGCCACGACATCAACCGGAACTGGCCCTACCAGTGGAACGTCGCTGGGGGTGCCTCAACTGACCCATGCGCCCAAGACTTCAAGGGCACTTCCGCTGGTGACGCGCCAGAGAACAAGTCTCTGAGGGACAAGATCAACGCGATCAAGACGCAGCAAGGTGTCAAGCTCTTCATCGACTGGCACTCGTACTCTCAATTATTCATGACACCTTACGGATACAGCTGTTCCGCCACTGCCACCAATAACAATGAGCTGCAGTCCCTGGCCAGCGGTGCCTCCAAGGCCATAGCCTCGCTCTATGGCACGCAGTACACCTACGGTCCAATTTGCACGACGATCTACCCAGCGACTGGCTCGAGCGTGGACTATGTCCAAGACGTGACCGGCGCAGACTACGTCTTCACCGTGGAACTCCGTGACACCGGTCGCAACGGGTTCGTCCTGCCGGCAAGCCAGATTCTCCCAACGGGGCAGGAATCATACGAGGGCGTCAAGTATCTGCTCCGGAACATGAAGTAACTGGAAGAGATGCACTGGCAGGTTAGCATTGTGTGTGTCACACTCATGTTGTCTCAGCACGAGATGGATCAACCTAAGAACAGCCCATTCATCCAGTGTCTCGCGTATGCATAACTACTTACATATGTATATAGTGGTTAGTCAGAATAATACAGGAAGCCTAGAGAGGGTTGCGGGCTAAGCGCCACCATTATTGTCTTCCGAGGTTTCTTCAAAGCTTCCTGTCAAGCGTGCTCAGAGTGACACGTAATTAATTCGAGTGTCATCGATCGATTAGCTCGACAATGACCGTAACATGACTCCGTGACGTCTTATGCGTTCGGCTCAGCACTCGCGCAACGTTTTAATTGGAGCCGCGGAAAACAGTTTACAGATTCAACGGGTCCCCATGCATAACAGCTCTTATTATCCCAACTTGCTCTTGCGTCGGACACGCACACACCCCGAACGAAACGAGCTGCAAATTCTAACCGCAAGCACGCTCCCTGCGGTGAAATTTGCCGCTGCACGCGCGGGACTCGAGCTGGCGGCGACTCAAGGTAGCCTGGGATGCTGCCCTACATTCCGATCTTGTCAAGCATGTCGGCGTATCGTTGCATACCATGCCAGCCCTGCCGGTGTCCAGTTACACTGAAGGGGGAACAAACCTTATTGATGCAAATGCACAGACTGTGTTAGGGCGGCCCCTGAAGGCCACACAAGGAGGACAGGCGGTGCGGTGCAACATCTGTGCGTTGTTCACACCAGGTCGAAGTAGTATTCGCCAATGGCCATCGGACAACGTGGGACGATGGCTGGCGGTTGCTACTGAGTAACAGGGGGATCGGACTTTTCATGATCACCTTGTTCTGTGTAAAACTCCCAGCATACAATGGCCCAAGACAGCTCCGGCCAGACTCCAGATAACTAAACCAGAACCCACATGGGCCAGACCCCAGATGGGTCGGAGCAGGGCGGGCATTGGGGCTTGAAGGGCGGCACCCTCGCTCTTTTTTTAATGCATGTACTGTACTATGTAGGTATAACTTCATCTACGTGTCCATGATAACGGATGATAGCCCTGATGAGGAACAAAGAACCGGTAGGAATCAAGGCTCCCCAGTCACATGAAGCAGAGGCATGCGGAAGCCTGCATGTGCAGGCTCGGCAGTGTAGGCCATCGCTGTCCAGGCTCGCTCGAGATGTGGAGGGGGGGACATTTCGACACGGGGACGACGAATGCCAACATGGTTCCGGATACCCCAGGCCGCCCCCCCCTCCCCCCAGGGCAGATTGGCCTTGGGCTGCGCACTGACTCGCCTGTCTCGGAAATCTGCTTACCATAGTACCAGGAGAGCGAGGGTGGTGCGCACCTGGCTCCTCAGGGCTCCCACATGGCATACCCGAAGGACTGGTAGAAGGTTCAGAAACGGGCTCAAAACCCCGAGCTTGTGGGATTGCCGACCAAGAGGCGGAATGCTAGCGCCCACCCGAGGAGCACTTGCAAAGGAGCCGGACCGCCCGCACAGATGACTCCCGGCCTCTTGGGCCAAACACATCAGCTAGCAATCGTTCGTCTTATTTATGGTCTTATGAGCGCCTCTGTGACCGCTAGTGAAGCGTCCGTCAGCCGGCTAGATAAAGGCTAGGGGAGGTGAGGGTGCTCGTGGAAGGCCACCCAGCGTGGATCAGGGACGGGACGGACGGATGGATGGATGAACAGCCTAGGTACCAGCAATTGGGGCAGGACACACCTGCGGACTGCTCCTCTCGCTTTGCGCTTATTTCCTCGCTCTCCAGATCTACTCCTGTGGAAACCAAGAGAGGAACCTTGCTTCCCTCGGGATCCTTGGCGAGGATTGCCTGCTGCATCGAAGGTCCGGCATTGGCTCGACTCCCCGTATTAAGGCCGGGGTCGCGGCAGATATGCCACTGTCGAAGATCCAATTTACGCAGTACGAATGGCACATGAGTCGGCGCAGTCCCTGGAGGACCCAAGCGACGACCCCGTTGATGAGGCTGAGGAGGTCTTGGTGCTGCATACGGAGAACGTGGGAAAGCGGGACTCCTGCTCAACGTCTTCAGTCGTGAGGATCCACAAAGAGAGCTTGAGCCCACTTCGGAGGCGGGGAGACCCCGTCGGTCTGACACAGACAGCAGATAACGGGCCGTACGCAAGCACTCGAGCGTGCCCTGGCCGGCTTGATTGGGCTCGAGTGAAAACGGCTTGCAGATGGGGAGTCTCCATTTGTATAAGCGCCCCGAGCGTGTCCTGCATGTTGGCTGGCAGACTCGCAGCGCGCAGTGCAGGATGAGGCAGGGTGATGCCAATGGACGACGACTGCAGGCCGGAAGCCCGGGATTGTACATAGTATATGCATGTGTCTTCCCAGAGTAGGCGGGCAGACGGGCAAGCGAGATGGCAGATTCTCGTGTCGTCCACTTGTACCAGGCAGAGACCAATAGACCTACATACTGTACCGTCGCAACGAGGACCCAGGGTAGTCGCGCGGTGAAGGGCGAACAAGTTGTGCCCCCAGTTAGCTCGTCTCTGGGCCGAACCTAGGCCCCTTCAGGCAATAGAACAGCCCCTTTTTTGCGAAGATCCGAAGATCCCCCAGACTCTTCCGTACCATAGTAGGGGCTTGCTGCACGTCGGTCACAAGAGTGCCCAACTCGACGTCGTCTCTTTACGCACTCTTCTTGCGCAGCTCTTCACCGCGGCCAACCGTTGCTTTGTGCAACCACAAGCTGTGCCTGGTCGGTAACACGACCCCTCCCAATGGGATCTCGACGGATCCGCGAGCTGCACGATGGCGTCGAGTGATACACATCACGGTTGGCTGCTCCGCGCAGGCCCGGGAACTGAGCTGAGCATCCATCCCATCCGGCTCCCAACCTTGCTGGTCGGCGGTATGTACCGTGCTCTGCGACCCAAAGATTGATGCGTGATCTCATACCGCCTCGGGGGGAGGAAAAATGGCTAGTTGAGATGGTCCCGGTGCTCGCGTCTGCAGTACATTGACTTTCTACCGTAGTAGTCGGCCGGTTAGGTTAGTCTTTCGTCGCCGTCTGGTCTGCACAGACGCTCGCCCACACGAACGGCCGGCCCGCCCACAAACCACACAACCCATCCCCCTTCGCGCCGTTGCCTACCTCCTCCTGGCCCTGCCGGCCCTGCTGGCATGCTGAGTGGCCTGCGGATGCAAGAAGGTGGCCCGCATGCAAGGACGGAGGGCCCACCAGGGGCCGCACACAGGGGTCAAGGCTCGAGGCCCCGTTGTGTTGAGGTTTGTCGTCGCTTGCGAGGTCGCGACTCACGCACATCCAGACGCAACCCGGAAGAGAAGGGCCACCCACGCTCCACACGGAGCAGGTTTATACATGCTGCCCCCCTCCCTCCGCCGTGCGACCCTGCCCACAGCAGCAGTACATATTCTAGTCCATATTCTTCTGTGTACATATGAGACAGACAGGCTTCTCTGGTTTCACCGTCTGTCCTCTGCTCACCTGGCTTTGTGTTGCTTCTTGGCATTCGATATCCTCCTGTCAGCAGTATCGGCCTGGTACACATTTGTCTGTCTACTAGTATCTATCCCTCAGGGCAAAGGGTAGTCAAGATGAAGATCCTCTTCATCTGCACCGCACACAACTCGCTCTCCCAGAGGCTATACCTTGCCCTCTCACAGCTCCACGCCGTCACCGTCGAGTATGCCCTCTCCGATGAGAGCATGCGGGAAGCCGCCCGCCTGGCCAAGCCGGACCTCATCATCTGCCCGTTTTTGACCTCCCGCGTGCCGACTGACTTGTACGAGGAGTACCTGACCCTCATCGTCCACCCCGGCCCCCCGGGCGACGCCGGCCCGTCCTCTCTTGACTGGGTGCTCATGGGCGACGACGGCTCGGAGCCTGACGCTGCACAACTGCTGAAGAAAGAAACCTTGAGCGAAAAGGGCCGTCCCTACTGGGGGGTCACTGTCCTCCAGGCCGAGGCCGAACTCGACGCCGGTCCCGTCTGGGCGTTTGAGCAGTTCCCCGTCGACATCGACGAGCCGGGCCTGACCAAGTCCGGATTGTACCGTGGGCCCGTCACTCGCGCCGCTGTCTCTGCGTGCCTTGCCGCCGTGGACAGGATCAACGCCACCGCCTACACCTCGGCCCCCATCACACCTCCCCTCACGCCCGGATCGAGCGCCTGCCCGAGCCCGGTGTACCGTGCCATCCACCCCGGCCTCAAGGCAAAGCCCCAGTACAAGGAGCTGTCTGTTGGGCTCCAGAAGCCCTTCCTGGGAGGCGTGACGCACCACCGCCCTCTCCTGAAAGCCGGCCAGCGCGACTTCAACATTAAATCCCACAGCGCCAAGGAGATCTCCAGGAGGGTGCGGTGCGCCGACTCGCAGCCCGGCTGCCAGAGCTCCGTCTTTGGTCAAGCCATGTACATCTATGGCGGAGTCATCGAAGAAGGGCCGTGGATCCAGGCCAGCAACGCCCTCCCCGGTGCCATCGTCGCCGTTCGTGACGAGGCTGTTTGCTTCAAGACGGCGGACCAGCAGGGCATCTGGATCACGCACGTCCGGCGCATCAAGAAGAAGACGGACGCCAAGCTCTGGCCCAAGGTACCTGCGGTCTCTGGCCTGCGCGAGCTCGGGATATTGACCGACGATGCCGTGGCCAAGCTCTCACGCCCGACCGCCTCGCAGGCCTGGTCCAAGTGCCCACATGGCACCTTCCAGGAGGTCTGGGTCGACTTCACCACCGTCGACGACATCGGCTCGTCGCGTGTGGCATACGTGTACTCCGACTTCTACAACGGCGCCATGTCGACCGCCCAGTGCAGCAAGCTCGTCGAGGCCTTGGGCTTCGTGCTCAGCACCCACACGTCGCAGCACCCACTGTCCGCGGTCGTCATGATGGGCGGCAATGGCTATTTCAGCAACGGCATCCATCTGAACGTCATCGAGTCGGCAGCCGACCCGGCCATGGAGTCCTGGGACAACATCAACCGCATCAACGACGTGGTGTACTACCTTTTGCACGAGTTCCCGTCCCGCAACATCCTCACCATTGCCGGCATCCGCGGGAACGCTGCCGCCGGCGGTGTCGCATTAGCTGCAGCCTGCGATTCTGTCGTGGCCGGCGCGGATGTCGTCCTGAACCCTGCTTATAGGGCCCTGGGGCTGTACGGCTCCGAATTCCACAGCATCAGCTACTACGGGCGCTGTGGCCCTACCGGAGGCAGGCGGATCCTGCGGGACATGACGCCCATTTCCGCGTATGACGCGCGGTCCATTGGCCTCGTCGACCATGTTCTCCCCGGCTATGGCGCCCTCCTCGACACGCGGATCAGGAACCACGTCAAGGCCGTGGTGCGCTCGCTGGCACCGTCCACCCCCAACGGCAGCCCCAACACGAGCCCGAGCTCCAGGAGCAACAGCCGCAACATCCTGCGGAGCAGGAGCAGCACGCCGAGCCTGAAGAAGAAGACCAGCGTCACCAGCCTCAACGGCTCTCCCAGCGGGCCCCGGTACGCCCCCGGCGCGTGGAAGGCCAACGTGGACATCACCCCGCAGGGGCTGAACCTCGCGCGGGCGGCCGAGCTCGGCGAGATGTCGCGCGACTTCTGGAGCCCCAGGTCCGAGAGGTACCACTCGCGGCGGGAGGCCTTCGTGCGCAAGATGAAGGCCACCTCGACCCCGCTGCGGTTCGCCAAGCACCGGAGAAGCGAGGCGGACTCGGGCAAGCTCGACGAGGAGGAGACGGACGACTACGACTCGGTCGAGTACTTTGCGAGGAAACAGGCGAGGGCGCTGGAGGAGAGGATGGCGAAGCAGCTGGTCGCACAGAACGCCGCCGTGGAGGCCGAGCGGCCTGAGGGCGGCGAGATCGGCGTTGCCGTCACCGGTGATGGCCTTGTCCAGCCCAAGGATCAGGGCCCGGTGTTTGCTTGTTATTACAACGCGTGAGTGAGTTCGTGAGCATAGCCGAGGAGTGCGTAGTAAGGCGTGGTTGTGACTGAAGGTTCTGACCCATCCAATCATGTCCATCCGGGGGTGGCTCATGGTGGCTGTCGGCTGCATAAGTTGATTGTTTTTTCTGAGACAAATGTTCTCCACGGCTGGATATGGCACTTGCTTCAACTAGCGTCATTTTTCGATTGATAGTCCTCCTCACATAGTTAGCATACAAATCTAAGCAGACCCCTTTCTGCCATGCTTCTTCGTTTGGACACCTGGAGACATACAGGCTGTGAGACCTCTTGAGGTCGCTGGGGTATGATCATTGGCATACCACGATATTGTCTGCCACCCTGAGTTAGCCATTCGAAGATTTGCGAACAATCATGACTGCCAGGCTCCAATCCAGTTATCGTTGCACAATTAGATTGGGAGGTATCTACCAGTAGCAGCACCAAGGCCGATTTCCATGCAGAGGACCTCGCCATGTCCGCCACAGCTGGAGGCCATCAACACTTGAGTGTGAGAACTACTAGTAGACATACTATCACTGCTACGTACGAAGAGTACCAAAATATGCGGCCATTTCTTTTCAGAACACAGGCTAAAGGCATGCCCCATGCGTCTGCTCTACTAGATATCCACCATGACTACTGTGTTGCACCAGAGATCATCGCAGTCTTCATGAAGCTCAGAAGGAACAAGAAGTCTCTATGATCTCAGTTATGCCCAGACCCTTGGCTCCAGACATGAGAGCTTCTGCACAGACTGGGTGGAGAAACTGTGGCAACCCAGATCTGGGGCCGAAAAGTACCTCGTTCTAAACAAGGCCAGGATCGGTGCCCGGTTCACCGCAGATCATGCTCAAGTAGTGCCACATGTGGCAGGAAAGGGGTTCGTACAATTTCATGAAGGAGTACCGTACTCTTCGACTTGTGAATTTACTGCACAATCCATCCCTCGAGCTCGAATTGCGAAGTGAGGGGATACACACTGAATCATATCAGTCTCCATGGCCCACGCCACCAACCTAGAAGCTTCTGACTCGCCCTCAGCCTTAAACCTTGACAGCTGTGGGTAAATCCTGGATTTGAGTTATTGATCATTGAATAACTGCTGTGTGGTCACTAAAAAGGCATCGTGTGTCACGCGCCTGGGCAGTGATTCGGAGGGGAGAGACGCCACTCTCATACGAAGAACAAGTGAGACCAGAACATGTTTACTTTGCGCACCAGGATGAGGATTTCACTGTCCCTTCATCTCAATGCTTTACATGGTGTGGCTGGGTCATCTAAGCATGTTGAGACACTCGTCGTACCCGTGGACCACTTCTCAGATCTTTTTGACCCCTTCCGCCCTTTTTTTCCTGTGGCTTTTGATTTCTGTTCATCTACTGGGTGTATACGTACTCGAGTTCTTCTCTCTTCATTCCATTTTGTGTGTATGTAAATTTCATCAGGCTGATATCGGCACGCTTTCCAGCCTCAGGCAAATGATTGTATGTGATGGCATCAGCAAGTTGCATGTACCTAGAAAGATAACCAAGCCCCTGAAACGGGAACCGCGGGGGCGGTGTTCCAAGGTTGGGAGCATGCAGCCGCTGCAAGTGCGACAACAGTATGTGTAACCTTCTTCATGATGACGAGATTGCGTGGAGGCTCATTGGTTTTAGAGAGAGTAGAGTCTGACATCGATGCAAGGGCAGCGGATAGTGCATCATGATGCTGTATATATACATCGAATCTGGTCGTCGATTGATGGGCCTCC
The DNA here is from genome assembly GCA_001447215.1 of Diaporthe aspalathi. Lineage (NCBI taxonomy): Eukaryota > Fungi > Ascomycota > Sordariomycetes > Diaporthales > Diaporthaceae > Diaporthe > Diaporthe aspalathi. Next base: position 61,241 of record LJJS01000780.1, read on the forward strand.
AGGATTTCCAGGCAGAAGTGACTTGGTCTTCCCCTGGAGATCCAAGCAGCAAGAAGAAGATACTGACTAAATGAAAATGGTGTCCACCTAGTCTTGTGCTCAAGGAGACTGTGGGCTGGTTTGAAGTGGCAAGTTCATTTCAGACTGGTTTCCCCAGGCCGGTCTGGCAAATCTTAGTATGGCGAGAGTCAAGTGGAACTTCCCCATCGAAACTCAATAAGTAGCCAAGTCCATTTTGACCCACGCCGGTTCATTTTGGGATGTTTCAAGCTCACAATGCCGAAGAGTGTCGAGACTTTTTCTTGCTTGGTCAACAGCGTATGGTAGTCAAGCGAGGACGTAGAGAAACCCACGGACGTACATATGTGCACCACGTGAGACCTGAATCAATTAGCCAGCCAGTGATTTTTCAATCCTCTTGCTCCAATTCCACCATACTGTAGATAAATACGCTATGACACTTCGATTTGCACACATGGTGTACACCATATCATAGGGGAACAAACCAATTGATGGGGGTTCACCGGTGGGTTGAGCATCAAACCGGACATCTGGAAAGCTTCGTTGCTCTGCTCAAGTGCACGCGGGCTATGCGGCAAGAAGTATCCTAAGGTCTGTTACTTTAGATGAGCAGTACTTTGTATCGGCTAGATGTACACAAGATCGTGTCTTGACTAGGTTTCGATTATGCATTCAGAAGCTGTCTTCTTGAATTTTCCGTTACAGCAGAGGATGACAGCGCATTGTTATGATATGTCAGCCATGTCAGTCGGGAGGCTAATCCTGGACAGTATGCTCCGGCGTCCCGATGATAAGCGAGACCTCAAACCTTGGAGGCATTCAGGACAGGACCAGGGTATGTACCCCGCATGTCTCCCCAGCGCAATAGTGGGGTCAAACTTGGGACCAAAGCTGGCCAGAGGGTCGTGGGAAGAAGCCTTCCTTTGCCAGAGATCTGATCTAGCAATGGAGGGGTAGGTCACTGCAGGCATGGGAGTCAAATAAATAAGACGGCCCATTGACTAGAAACCGGGCAGATATATCTACCAATTTTAGAGGGATAGCAAAGGCCATGTGGCTGTCGAAGCCAGGGTCTGTTTACACGTGTAAGTGTTGTGTACTTACTCATGTACCATTGCACACAACACCAAAACGGATGCGGGGAAGCCCGGGAAGGCCTGCAAATGGAATCCATCACCTGCAGACGCCTCTTAATGTTTTACATAGGTCGTGCTGTGCTGGAGTAATAAACAATGCTAAAAAGTCCATCATGTAGACTACATGTGGCTTGGGCACTGTTGAGCCTCATGTGCCTCCTGTGCCTCGTGCATGCCCAGGTCTATTACAGCTAGAGTACCTAGGTATCTAGAAACACAAACTGGTTGTACCGTTCTGCTTCACCTTGTCCACCTGCATGCAGGGACTTCACGAGTTGTCTGTGCCGTCACGAGATAGCACCGTGCCTTCCTACGTGTACACGTATACAACAACAGACAAGGTGTCTACATTGATTATCTATTATGATTCTGTTATGTAACTATCAAGGCCTTCTCCACGTGGCTGGTCCTGGCTGTTGCCGGTGGCCCTTGCTTAAACCTGGGGAAGCCGAGCCTCAAGAGCTTCTTCTCCCTTCGCTGTTGCCACGACTGTTAATCTCTAGGTTCGTTTCCTCTTGCACCATTCACAGATTGGACCTCACCCATACTAACTGTCTGACCATTCGCTCATGCAAAACACTTACAGCCCAGTGCAGCACAGCACGGCACCAGTAGAATACCTCTCATCCATCTCACTCAGTCACATTGTCTGTCTCCAAGATATCCCATCCCCACACTCCGGGACAGCCCAGCACTTAGCCCCTTCTCTGACCCGGCCAATCTTGTGCTTCTAAAGTTCAAGATTGTATGTGAGCTCGTTCGGGCATTGGCCAGTTGAAGGTTGAAGGGTACCGACCCCCTTCCCTCCACACACCCTACCCAAGCATTGAGTCGCCCTCCCTCTCCCTGCTGCTCCGACCCTCCCTCCGACCCCCGGATATGCTCCTGCGCAGGACCCCGCTCTTCTCCAGCCCGCCGAGGCGAAACTCTGTGCAAATGCCCGCCGCCTCGTCGCTCTCGGCCACTCGCACTCTGGGCCAGGCCCGCCTGCGAGCGGGGCCCATTGGTCCCCGGCAGTTCCACCAGCGTGCCGGCCTCCCATCCCGACCACGCCCTCGCGCCCTCAGCCTCCGGCCGAACACCGAGGCGGCCAGTCCAGGCCCCAGGAAACTCCCGCGGAACGGCATCACCACCGGCTGTCCACTTACACCATCCCAGTTGCAACAACACCAGCTGAGGCTCTTATCGTCGATTGATGTATCCAGGTTCTCGCCCGCAAGGCCCACGACAGACACATATATAAGCCGGCAGGGCCGATCATATGCATTGGAACCACGAGGTGTGACAGCACGAACGGCAACGACGAGGACAACAATTCTACCACTGACGGGCTCACTTGTATCCCCATCAGCACACTCACCGTCAGCAGCAGTCAGATGGGTCCACTCGTCTGCCTCTCCGCCCGGCATGTACACAACCTCATTCGCCTTCTTTGAGTCCCTCGGGGAGGCCGGCATCAGCCATGTCTTTGTCAACCTGGGGTCCGATCACCCCAGTATCATCGAGGCAATGGTCAAGGGCGCGCGCGAGAAGAACCCAAATTTTCCACGTATCATCACTTGTCCCAACGAGGTATGTAAACCTTGGAAAATGAAAACAGACCTTCGATGAAGCCCCCTCCTCACATGTGTGGTCCTTGTCTCGTCCTTGTGCTCACACGTGTCTCTAGATGGTTGCCATGTCCATGGCAGACGGCTATGCCCGCCTGACCAACAAGCCGCAGGCCGTCATCGTGCACGTCGACGTCGGCACGCAGGGCCTGGGCGCCGCCGTGCACAACGCCAGCACCGGCCGCGCCCCGGTCCTGCTGTTCGCGGGCCTGTCGCCCTTCACCATCGACGGCGAGATGCGAGGCTCGCGCACCGAGTACATCCACTGGATCCAGGATGTGCCGGACCAGAAGGCCATCGTCTCGCAGTACTGCCGCTTCTCGGCCGAGCTCAAGACGGGCAAGAACGTCAAGCAGATGGTCAACCGCGCCCTGCAGTTCGCCCGCTCCGCGCCCCAGGGCCCCGTGTACCTGTGCGGCGCCCGCGAGGTAATGGAGGAGGACATCGAGCCCTACAGCGTCGACCCCAAGTTCTGGGAGCCGGTCGAGCTGGGCGGGCTCCCACCCCGTGGCGTCCGGGACATCGCCGAGGCCCTCGCCGGCGCCAAGCAGCCGCTGGTGATCACGGGGTACGGCGGGCGCAACCACGCGTTCCCGGCGAAGCTGGTGGAGCTGGCCGACACGGTCAAGGGCCTGCGGGTGCTGGACACGGGCGGCAGCGACATGTGCTTCCCGGCGTCGCACCCGGCCTGGCTCGGCCTGCGGTTCGGGCGGGAGGACTACATCAAGTCGGCCGACGTGATCCTGGTGCTGGACTGCGACGTACCGTGGATCCCGACGGGCTGCAGGCCCAGGGCCGACGCCAGGATCTTCCACGTCGACTGCGACCCGCTCAAGCAGATGATGCCCGTCTTCTACATCGACGCCCTGCAGCGCTACCGCGCCGACAGCCTCCTCTCGGTCGAGCAGATCACGCAGCGCCTCACTGCCGACGAGGGCCTCCGGGCGCAGGTCTCGGGCGGCGAGGCCGCAGCGCGCGCCGAGGCGCTGAGGAAGAGCCACGCGCAGCGGCTGCAGGAGATCGACGCCAAGGCGCAGCCGGCTGGCGACGGCTCGTTCGGCACGGGCTACCTGTCGAGCAGGCTGCGGGAGCTGTGCCCGCGGGACACGATCTGGGCCATCGAGGCGGTGACCAACACGGGGTTCGTGCACGACAACCTGCGGCCCGAGGAGCCCGGGTCGTGGATCAACTGCGGCGGCGGCGGGCTGGGCTGGTCCGGCGGCGGCACGCTGGGCATCAAGCTGGCGACGGACGTCGAGAGCGGCGGGCCGGGCAAGGGCAAGTTCGTGGTGCAGATCGTCGGCGACGGCACGTTCCTCTTCAGCGTGCCCGGCTCCGTGTACTGGATCGCGCAGCGGTACGGCATCCCGGTGCTGACCATTGTGCTGAACAACAAGGGTGAGTGAACTTTCGGAACCCCATGATGATGATACCTACCACGCAATACCCACCAACCACTCGTGGCAATGTGAATTGATAAATAGGTATGCTAACGAGACCCCCTTTCACAGGCTGGAACGCACCCCGCAACTCCCTGCTCCTGGTGCACCCCGACGGGCTGGGGTCCAAGGCGACGAACGAGGAGATCAACATCTCGTTCGACCCGGTGCCGGACTACTCGGGCATCGCGAAGGCGGCGGCGGGCGGCAAGCTGCACGCGGCCAAGGTGGACAACGCGAGGGACCTGGACTCGGTGCTCCGGGAGGCCATCGAGAGCGTCAAGAAGGGCCAGGCCGCGGTGGTGGACGTCAAGGTGACCAAGGGGTGCTAAGTAGATGAAAGAAGATGCTGCTGTTGCCAAAAAAAAATGAAGATTTTGTCGTGCCATCGCAAATTTGTCAACCTGACTACCTAAATGAGCTGCATCCTGTCCTCCAGCGCTAGACGCATTTGAGATGCAGGTGAGATCTTTTTGTACCACGCATGCTGTTAGACTCTTGTGGGTGGGTGGGCTGCTACATTATAGAGTGCTCTACTCCTGCGTGTATGGGACCTTTGCCGATCTCAATTTGCGCATGCTCAAGTGTACTTAAGTAGACTCCTGCCACACGCTACACATGGCGAGCAGTGGGCGACGGGGTTCGAGGCTGTGCATCTACCTGTATGTACCTACCCGCGAGGCAGTACTGTATCTCCAGCCTTTCTCATTCATCATCCTCTTCAGACCTCAGGAACAAGCAGTCTGCGAGGTGGGATCTTGGTAAGTCCGAGTTCTATCTTCGGCCGCCCCTCGACATGTCGTCCATCAACCCCCCAGGATATCTCTCCTCCTTTGTGACCCATCGCTCACGTGCCTCCAGAAACTCCTTCCAAGCTAAGAAGTTGACATCTCCCACGCCGTACACGTCTCTGCTCCTGACGTCGCCCCTCTCTGGGTGGATTTCCCTCTCCCAAATGTCCCGTTAGACGCCGGTCCAGGATATCGGCTCCTCGGGGTCGACACGGTGGGTGTTCTCGGCGCCTGGGGTGATGGGTAGAGGACATGGGATGCCCAGGCCGCCTCCCTCCGGAGTTGAAGCAAGTAGAAAGCTCACCAGGCTCGTTTTTTGTTCCTCCGTCAGCTCACATATCCTGTAGGTCACTCGGTAGCGGTCGGGATGACGCCGGCCCGCTGCGGTCGAACAGGATGACACCGCCCAGGATGCGTGACTCGGCCCAGTACCCAACCGTATCGGCCACTCCATCGGGGTAGTTTTGGTGGTCGAAATACCAACTGTGCTCAAAGAGCGTCGGGCGCGGCCCGTCAGGATGCTCTCTCCACCACCAACCCAAGTCCTTGTTCCTGGGGGGGCACCCAGGTCTCGATGCCATCGTCCTGGTGGCCCCTGCTATCGAGTCTGTATAGGTGCTTGGCTACTTCGTGCACGGCGACGGCCGCGAATTCAATGAAGCGTGTATTGAACGAGGTGGAACCTACCGGGTGTGCCTGGAGAGCGAGGAGGAGCTACGATATGTAGGCATGCAGTGAGTCAGATCAGCTGCACATATAACTGCCGCAAGATAGACAACCTTAGAAAACAGCTGTAGAAGTCCCTACCGAAGTATCAAACCTCAACTTCTCAATCTCAAACGTCTCCAAGAGCTCTCTTGTCTTGTCCAGGGCGCCAGGGCATAGCAATTGGTGCGTAAACAGGGGATGGTCTGGCGCAAAGTCCAAACCGTCATGAGTATCTTCTAGGACGGATGGGAGCGGAAGGCCGTCCACAATCTGAGCAAAAGTGGTCAGGGCAACATCTGTGGACAGGACGCGGGATAATGCCTGGCCCGCAAGCTCACGACACCGGCCTTCAAGCAGACCGGGAGAGGACTTGTCGGAGACGATGGTACCCGAGCAGGGAGGACTGCATGTGCCCGGTGCCATTGTCGGGCTGTGGTCTGTGTGCAAGTGTCGAAGACGGGACTGACATTGACGGGTGGGTGAGGGTTTGGTTTCGCCACCGGTGGACCTAAGCTGCAGGAGCCATCAGAAACTAACAGAGAGTGTGGTGGTCCTGCGCAAGTGTGTGTGTGTGTGTGTGTGTGTGTGTCGCGGGTGTGCGTTGTGTCTCCATGTCCTGAAGTCGGGGGTGTCTGGGCCTGTCCTCTGTTGGTGTGGATGCGTGGATACCTGTAATGCCAGCCTGCATGGTTCCATGTAGGGGTGGGGGTTGGCCGGACGGGGCAGGGGAGGTCGGGCGGCTGCAAGGAGCTTGGGCCCATTGCGGAGAGAGCAGAGAGGGGGGGAGGGGGAAGGACAGCAGTCATACTATCATCTCATCTCATGATATCCGCATCGTGTTGTTGTCTTGTCAGCGTGGTGTGGTGTGTGTGCAAATACGGGATATGGATTCTCATATGAGATGTCGTTACATCTCTTGTGTCACAGGAACCTTGAAATAACCTTTGGACTCCCTAACTGATCCAACCCCCCTCCCCCCAAAGAAGCTTGAGACCAGCTTCTCGATGCTGGATGTTCTGGTCGATGCCCGCTGGGTGACCCTTGAATCTCGCCATCGTCGCAGTGCACATGTGCAGCTGGCCAGTTGCACCGATCGCTGTCGTTCTGTTCTGATTGTCACGTATTACTACTGCTTGGCTGGACCTGATGATCAAACCACTTCAGCGTTGTTATTGATTAACTGCACACCCAACAAGGACCGATTCTGCCAGGGCAAAGCAGATTGGCAATTTGCCCCATCTATCGACAATCGACAACAGTAACCGTAGCGTCAGGGTACAGCAGCAATACCCGATCCCGATCCGGCCCAACGGGCGGGCGTGTGTGGCCGTCTTTTGCCGTGGCCCGGCAGGGCCTCGGGTCAGGTTGACTTGGATGCGGATAAAAAGGGACCCAATGAAGGCTAACAACAACAGCCTCTGTACCAGGCACTGCTTGTTGTCTTTTGATTGTTATTATCATTATTATTATTGTCATCATTATTCTCTCGTACATTTGCCATTGATACATTCGAATTAATAGCGGTAGTTAGAGCAGGAGCCGTTGCAATCCTTCCTCTTCTCGTATCTCGCCGTGATATTTTTGGCCGACTGCGCAGGTGCCCCCTCTAGCTTGTGCTTGCTGTCCACCTGCCCACCCGGCCACCTTCTTAGCACCCTACAGTAGACCACAGCCCACTTCCCCACCCCACACGGAACTACCTGGCTAAAATAACAAGTAGTGTACAAGTGCAGGTGTGCAGGTGCGACCCTCCACTATTCGCCCCTACCCTGCACCTTCTGCACCTTCTTCTGCTTCTGCTGCTGCACCCGCACAGGGCCCCTGCACCCTGCCCGCCTCAGCTTCCTTTTCCAGGGTCTAGGTCTCGACTCTACTAGACCGGCCTGACTCTCGCGTCTATCATCTCTCCCTGTCTCTGCCTCTGCCTCTCTTGAGACCCTTGATCGCTTCTCTACTTTTCTTAACCATTCAACCTGGTCTATCTAATCCACTCGGTCTCGTGGCCCCATCCGACCTCCACTGCAACTGAAATTGCAATTGCAAGTGCAGACCACCGGACATAACAGCAGCCGACACATCAAAAAGGACGGGAGCAAAGCAAGAGGCAAACCACCACGAGACCATGAGCAGTCCTGCTTCGATATACTTATCACGAAGCAGGGCAAGAGACCAACCACCCTGGCCATCCTAAAGCCCACCCCACCCCACTCGCTCCGCGAAAACACCCGACATATATCCTCACCACGACCACCACGACATTTTGACAAGTCTTAGTCTGCACCGGCCGAGTCAATAGCGTCGCGAGCTGGCAACCTGGTAGCCGAGGCAAGGAGAACTAGCAAGGCAAGGGAAGGGAAGCCGGAAAGGTGGAACACGATAGCCCAAGACACACCACGCCTCGCCTCGCCTCGCCTTTGACCACGATCTAGACCGACCCGACCGAACCTTGTCGACCAATTGCCGCCGACAATCATCAGAGAAAAGCCTGCCAGGTTCATCGCACCCTGCGGACTGCAACAGCAACCTCCGCAGTTATCGTCGTCCTTTGTCGACGCGAGACGAGACCGCGACGGAGACGACAAGACCCAACGCTGACCATGTCGCCAAACCCACAAGACTCGGCGGCGGAACCACCACCACCATCAACAACAACGACGGCGACAATCACAAACCAGGATAACGACTCCAGCGACAGCTCGGTGCCGCAGTCGCCGCCGCCGCCCCCCAAGCCCTCGACCGACCCCGTCCTGACCATCCAGCCTCCCCAGCCCGACCTCCAGCCCATCACGTCGCCCCAGCTCAACGCCCAGCCCGACGACATCTTCAAGGTCCCTGCCCTCGCCGCCCTCAAGCTGCTCAGCGCCGGCGTCGAGGCCCTCGTGCGCATAACCGGCGACATCCCCCCGACCCCGCCCCCCATGACCCCCCACATCCCCAACATGAGGAGCATGCAGGCCGAGAAGGAGAGCATCGTGCGCAACTACTCCGAGAAGAGCCTCACGCGCCTCCGGGAGCAGGAGATGGCCCACCAGATCCAGGACGCCGGCCACACCCCGGGCCCCGCAGCCACCCTGCCCGACGACCAGGGCACCATATCCCCGCCCTCGTCCCAGCAGAGCCCCGCCGGGCCCGTGCTGGCCGTCCCCAAGCCCACGCGCGCCGTCACCGCCAACCTCTCGGTGCCCGGCCTGCACCAGCCCGCCTCGCAGCCCATCGACGGCGTCCACCTGAGGCCGACGCCCAGCCCCGAGCCCAGCAGCTTCGTGCCCCCGCCGCCGCCCTCGTCGACCCCGGAGCCCTACGTCGTAATCGGCGCCAACAGCCAGCCCCTCAACATGCAGCACAACGCCATAACCCGCAAGTTCTACAGCAAGAAGCCGCCCCCCATAGGCATTAGCGACTACCTGCTGCGCATCCACCGCTTCTGCCCCATGAGCACCGCCGTCTACCTGGCCACCAGCCTCTACATCCACCGCCTGGCCGTCGACGAGCGCGCCGTCGCCGTCACCAAGAGGAACGCCCACCGCCTGCTGCTGGCCGGCCTGAGGGTGGCCATGAAGGCCCTCGAGGACCTCAGCTACCCGCACGCGAAGGTGGCCAAGGTGGGCGGCGTCAGCGAGCTGGAGCTGGCCCGCCTCGAGATCAGCTTCTGCTTCCTCTGCGGGTTCGAGCTCGTCGTCGGCGCCGGCCTGCTGCAGGACCACTGGACAAACATGAAGAACGGCGCGGACCTGGGCAGGATAGGCGCCGGAGGGGGCGGGCCCCAGGGGAGGATGCCACTGCCCGGGCTGAGTCTCGCGAGCCTGCCCAAGCCCAGGAACCCGCCCCCGCAGGCGGTAGTCGAAGGGTGAGCGGCGACGACTAGTGGGCGAGATGGGCTGGGTCGGCCGGGGGAGGCGAACACATGTGGACATATGGAAGGGACTGTCATAATCTGGTCACATATATCATTGCATTGGGGGTTCATTTGTTGGGTCAAAGCGTCACGCGCATTGTATCAAGCCTTTTGGCGTTTGTGGATCATGGTCACCTAGTCGGGCGGCAACAATTTCTTTCTTCACATGTTTTCTTTTAACCTGCATCGGAACGGGGACATATACGAGAGCATTTTTCTTTCTTCTTCATAACAGACACATACACACATACACACATACACGTATGCCGCTTCCATAGTTACTCGGCACATCAGTAAGCCCTGACACGCCGAACTGTCCAGCCACTCTGGACTTTTGATCCTCTCCAGAGCGGATGGTTGCTCTCCGAATGCTCATCGTCTGGCTGCAGCGGCATGGGCTGTGAGACTTGGACGACATGAGTTCTGAGATGACCAGCCTGCTCAAATAATCCAGCGAGTTTGTTAGATGCATTTCAGCTACTGAGCCGCGACCCTGAAACTCGGCTGGATCCGAGGACCCCTACAAGAACTGTCAGGCTGTGCCCGGTGGTGCCCTGTGCCGATCAATCAACGGCGCTGTCAGCAAACTTGGAAGAGTGGCTGGCTGTCTGGCTGTCGGCTGAGAAGGGGCTGATGAGAGGGGGGCACCCTGGGGGGGGACTGAGGGGCAGACAGCCCACAAGGCGGGGGAGCTCCAGCAGTGCGGGGCATGGGCATGGGCATGATAGCTTGATGGATGGCCTGTTTTCTTTTCCCGACGATAACCACAGCTACTTTCTACTTTGGTCTCACCTAAGCCGAGGCGGATCATTCGTTCCCTTGCCTGCCTCTCTATCTCTATGCGAGCCCTTTGCCCACTGTGGAGGCCTCGAATTCCAGCACTCAAGCAAGCCGCCCTCGTCGTCAACAGGGCCAGTGCCGGTCGACTTCAACTGCTCGCCCGCCGTGCAGCCTCGTCAGCTTCGTCTCTCACTTCTCCCCGGGCTACTCCGACTACTCAGCCACTACCTACCCTCTCGTCCCGTGGCCTGACAACCTCATCGCGGCTATTTCTACCTCCGGCGACGAGACTCGAGCCACAGCCCTTCAAGATGGCGCCCTACGAAGAGACCCTGAAGGGCAAATACCCCGGCAAGCTTCATGCCAAACGGGTCGCCGAGTACATCCGCTCCAAGCTGCCAAATGCCACGAGTGGTGTCATCTATCTCGAGGGCGGCCAGACGAGGATGATTGAGGATTGTGATCAGGAGGAACACTTCCGGTAATACTCAACACATCATCCCCCACGTCAAGTCCCCCCTTCTACCCGATGACATGCCCTGACCTAGACTTCAGGCAGCGCCGATACTTCTACTATCTGACCGGCTGTGATCTGCCCGACTGCCACTACACCTACGACATTGCATCGGGCGAGTCAGCCCTCTTCATCCCTCCCGTCGATCCCGAATCCGTCGTCTGGTCTGGCCTGCCGCTGAGCACCGAGGAGGCGCTCGACCAGTACGATGTCACCCACGCCGCCCTCACCACAGATGTCAACCCCACCCTCGCCCACCTGGCCAAGCACAGCTCCAAGACCGTCTACGCCATCCCCGGCCAGGTCTCGGACCACATCACCTTCCTCGAGTTCGATGAAAAGAACCTGAGCATCCTCAAGGAGGCCATCGAGCACTCCCGCGTCGTCAAGTCCGACTACGAGGTCGCCCTGATCCAAAAGGCCAGCGACATCTCGTCCGCCGCCCACAGGGCCGTCATGGAGAAGGTCCGCCACGCAAAAAACGAGACCGAGCTCGAGGCGGTGCTGCTGTCGCACTTCGTCTCCAAGGGCTCCAAGAACCAGGCCTACAGCACCATCGTCGCCAGTGGCCGCTCGGCCGCAACCCTGCACTACGTCCGCAACGACCAGCCCCTCGAGGGCAAGCTGAACCTCCTGCTGGACGCCGGCTGCGAGATCGACTGCTACGCCTCCGACATCACCCGCACCTTCCCCATCAGCGGCAAGTTCACCCCGGAGAGCCGCGCCATCTACGACATCGTCCTGAAGATGCAGCTCGAGAGCATCGCCATGCTCAGGGAGGGCGTCAACTGGGACGACGTGCACGCCAACGCCCACCGCATCGCCATCGACGGGCTCCTGGACCTGGGGATCCTGAAGGGCGACAGGGAGGACATCTTCAGGAGCAAGGCGAGCGTCGCCTTCTTCCCCCACGGCCTGGGCCACTACATGGGCATGGACACGCACGACACCGGCGGCGAACCCCACTACGACGACCCGGACCCCATGTTCAGGTACCTGCGGAAGCGCGGCACCCTCCCCGCGGGGGCGGTCATCACGGTCGAGCCCGGCATCTACTTCTGCAAGTTCATCATCGACCCGGCGCTCAAGGACCCGGCCACCGCCAAGCACATCGACGTCGGCGTGCTGGACCGCTACTGGGACGTCGGCGGCGTGAGGATTGAGGACAACGTGCGCATCACCAAGGACGGGTGCGAGAACTTCACCAGCGTCGTCAAGGACCCGGAGGAGCTGGAGAGGATCATCTCCTCGAGCTAGCGCGAATATAGCGTGATACAATTCTTTCTGCCTTCTCCACTGTTATAATCAATCTCGGTGTGAAGTTCAGAAATGTGCTGTTGCTGAGTTTGCCGCTTGAGTAAAATGAGAGAGTTCCTGGGGTTTTCATGTTGCTGTCAGCCTTGGTCGGATGCTTGTGTAGGCATTCGAATTGGCAGCCTCGTGACCTGAAGGCATACACAGTCTCATGTTGTAAGCCCCCCCTGGTTCCTGTGGTGGATATTGACAGTGAACACAACCGTGCTGAGCTACCCAGCGTTCACGTAAGTTATTAGTGGCAGTGTTCGCTCGAGACCGCCGTACCCGCCGGTCATGACTCGACCGACTGCTTTGAAGATAGCGTCCGGAGCATACATGTCTCCTGATATGTTACGGCAGGGTGCGCGCGAGTGATCATGGTAAACGCCTGTCATCGACCTCGATACTACCAGGTGCTTCATCTAGCAGAGAAAAGCGAACAGCCAGGGCGAAAGGGCCCGAACCAACGTTAGGTGGCCCACTATCGCCCCCCGCCCCCGGGATTTGGCCCCTGTATCCTGCACAAATGGCCTATTTTTAATTTATTTTATCAGAATCTTGGAAAGAAAAGTACTTTTTCATTTTTTATATGAAACAATCTACTTTGCAGAATTTACGCTTCGGAGCAAACTCTGAGGATTCAGACCTACAATTCGATAAAATTCGACAGTGGTTACGTCAACAGCGCCAGCTTAGTAGAAGCGCTTTATAAACGGCGCAGTAGTCCATAAGATAAGTCGCAGTACCCACTTTTGGCCACCCCCCCCATTTGGCCACCC